>ML414599.1:0-40894 GCA_005239525.1 Nicotiana knightiana | reverse complement strand
ATATATATATATATATATTCAAACAAGAGTCGGGGTAGTTAAAGATACCGTATGAGTGTTACGGGGATAAAACAAAGTGCTACTAGGAAGATAGTCAAAATATCATTTTAGAAGCAACCATACAAGCACAAGGTCATGGAAATAAGAAACTACGGATGATTATAGGCAAGTAAGGACATCAAAAAGGTCCGTAATAAGCCCATATCTTTACGAGAGTTAAGGGTTCTCCCTAAGTACTACAATGAAAGACTAGATGAGGAAATAAGGAAGGAGGTTCAACCTAAGCACAACGACCTAAAAAGGAAAGGGTGGTGTAACAACTGTCTCACAACAACATTGTAAGCACTCCAAAGAAAAGAGGAACCTACCGTGGCTAGTAAACGAGAAGTAAAATCAGAAGAAACATTCGAAGATCGTATGAGTTGTACAAAAATTCCGGCATGCGTAAGATCTAAGATAAGCCAAGTATGCACCCAACAAGGAGGAAGAAAGACTAGTAAAGGTAATGTCTTACGTTTAAAGAAAGCTGAGAAGGAATGAAAGAATCATTCGATCAATGATCCAGAGTTGGTTACATTATAAACGCGCTTAAGAGTTTGGAGTTTTATACATGCATCATATACAGCCGTAGAAGATTCTAGTGTACTTTAAAAGAAAGAATTGAGCCCAGGTCATAAATGAATGATTAAATTTTTAAAGGATTGTATCATACATATTCCTCAGTGCCCATAAATGGCTAAACAAAATAACTAATACCATGAACCCCAGAGCGGGGGATAATTTAAGCTGACATAAAGGCCGATCATAAGAAGAAGGAAACTAAAGAGTTACATCAACGAAGTAAATCAGGAATTCGGTTATTGGACCCAGAAATTATAGAAATCATGATTGGGATATCGCAGAAATACGCTTAATATCAAAGGTACAAGGGAGATATTACAACAACCATAATCTATAATCGCTTAACGATAAAGCCAGTTAGAGGAAGTACTAGCCTCATAACAAGTCAGTATGAAGCTCCCACCAAATTTTGTATGTCCAGAGGTGTAAGTATTACAATAGAGCTTCAAGTTGTGAATGTGAACTATACCTATGTGGAAAGGAGGTCATGAAAGAGATATAAGATACAATGCAAGATTTTAAGATAAGTAAGGTAAAGGTGGATAAAGTACGAGATACTCAAATACAGAAGGTTGTGAATAGTCCTTACTTCGGATAAAAGTCTAGAAGTGCGGGGATTCAATATCTAGGAATAATAGCGGCATCGTCAGTAGCATATCTTCCAGCCTATGATCTAGGTATCGAGAAGCTTGATTAAGAGATCAAAGAAAAGTTAGAGACGATGTGATGTCTCGTTTGATGTTCAAGAACGACATAAGAAAATCTATGATGAAACCAAGTTGAAAGGTTGCAAGTAATATAAATAGATATATGTAGGTCGCAAGCTATTGCATGGTGAAATGACAAGTTTCTAGAAGACAGAAGTAAGGATAAGGAAGGGCGAGTGAGAAGGTAACGAAAATGGATAAGCCCTCAGGATTAAGACCATGAAAACAAGAAGAGCGGATGGTTTCTCTAATTTATACAAAGCTCATTGTAGCATGAATGAAATCAAAGGAGTCTAAGACTAATAGCATTTAGAAGAGATGGAATGATGCCCTGGTAGTAGAATGAGGGTGTCATTGTGATAGATAAAGGACGACGTTTGGGCCTTCGATTGAGTAATGGTCTGACGAATAAAAGAAAAGGATTTCACGAATTGGACAAGATTAAACTACCCATATAAGGTAAGTCACATTGGGATGCTATAACGTACGGTTATGGGAGTATAGTATCACCCCTTGGTGGATCAATCTAACTACTCCAGATATCCCCGATGAGACGTGAGCCCTAGCAGCGGTGTTACATAAAAGATCAAGTTATCAGTGGTAGATAATGAATCAATATTAAGATGAATCAACAATAGATGGATAAAAGTTCAACAGTATGAGTTGAGATTAGACCGTCAGTCTTAAGGATAAGCTACGAAAGTAACCCGAGTTGGTGGCAGACCTTAGTAACGATAAAGTCATACGAATGGATAAGCGGATCTATGAAATAAGATATAGCAATATTCGTAAGTCCAAAAAAATTACCAAAGGGACATCTTTTCAAGATCTGTATATTCTTACAAAGTGAGGCCTAGAGATTGAAAGCTAGAGAGAAAAGGAAAGATGAGTCGCATAAGCACACTTACAAAGCCAGAATCATACAGGCTGCATTACATGAGGTAGCAACAGTTACGAGATTAGAAAGATTTCAACCACAAGTCGTGATATGAGAAATAAAACTAAAGGGGGAATACCCTAGACTTTGGATTTATTCACGGAACAACTGCCTAAATGAAAAGGAGAGTATTAAGGTATTCACAAGAGCTATAAGTTATGAAAATGATAAGAGCATCAGTCAACATTCAAGGACGAATGTTCCAAAGAGGGGAATGATGTTACACCCCGCAATATTTCGATGATGTTACGTCCTGCAATATTAAATTATGACGATGTGACACCTTGTAGTATTGTACGTTGAACTTGTCGTAAGGTAATTGACATCAGTCCAAGGAAGAGATTATTCGGAGATTATAAGGATTATGCTATTTCAAAAAAGTAATGAGTAAATTAGTGAAGGTGAGAGGGGAAGCAAGTCAAAGAAAATGAATTTTCGTCCAAGTTTGGCATGTTGGGATAAAATACGGGCCGAGCGTTAATACCCGATATTTATGGACTAGTACAATATAAGATACCCCATGACCATGATAGTAAGGTGTATAAGTTGTGTTTAAAGTGAGTAATATTATAAGTAATTTGAGATATATCTTAATTATGTGAATTATTGGTTAATGGGGGAATTGACAAGTAAATTATTAATTAGTGATTGAATAATTAATAACCTTTGGATAATGATAAACGTGCATAATGTGGCAGCCAATAAAAAAAAAAAAAAATGACTCATGATTCATATGTATTAGGTGGAAACATTTATACTTAAAAGACAACACTTCATGTCTTGAAAGACTACACCTAACATTTTCATCTCTAACAAGTACAAATTCTTGGATTGGAAACTAGGCTAAGCCATTTTGGACTCTTTAATAATAATAATGTGAGATTTATAAGAATATTCATCAATAGGAGTAGAAAAGTTATTCAAGAGCTTCTATCCAAATCACATTAGAAACGGCATTCTGGGGAGGGAAATGTTTCGGCCAAATTTTCTTTGAGCATTGTGATTGCGTTGAGCTCTTCATACGACTTGTTCCGTGTTGATGCAATTGACATGTGTTAGAGGGATTGTCAAGAAAATCAGCTCAGGTATGTTAAGGTTATTCCTTCTTTCTTTTGGCATGGTCCAAATTATACTGAATAAACGAGCAAATACACAATTTCTATAAATTACTCTATTCATAGAAATAGTAGGGGTGTCTATATTCTTGATTCCCCATGAGAATTATTATTATGTTCTGTTCATGGGTCCCGAAAATACGTATGTTGGTAAAGTTGATTTCATGATATTAATCAGAGGCATAATGTCCTTATGACGTACCGAGAGATTTTATTGACATATTTCATATGCATTTCATGCATTTACATATTCACATTGACCCACGACCAGATGGTGTTATATACGCGTATATATGTAAATATATGTATATGGGATATGGGAAAAGGTTACGGTGTTATATACGCCCCACCACCTTATCAGCTGGTATATGATGGATGATGATGTTGCCCACAGTGGCTGAAATATGGTTCAAACGGCGTTATATACGCGTATATATGTATGTATATTCAAACGGCGTAATATATATGTATGTATATATATATATATGGGATATGGGAAAGGTTATGGCGTTATATACGCACCACCACCTGATCAGCTGGTATACAATGATGATTTTGCCTACAGTGGCCGATATGATATGATGGGATGCCCTCAGAGGCTGATGATGTTATGAAACATGTACCTATGCACGACATGACATTCATACGCATATGCATGACGCTAAAAGTAATTTATGATTTACAAAGTAATTCAGGCTTACAGGTTGAGTCATGTACTCTATATTTCCGTATCATTTTTACCAGAAATTAGCTTTTTATATTTTAAAATTCTAAATGACCATTTTTTCAAAACGTATTTATGCATGAAATTCATTTTTGTAATTAGTGATTATTTTACAAATTATTTTAATTAATTTATTGTGGGTATTTAACAAATAGCCTATTTTATTATTCAATTGCAGCCTAATTAAGTCAGCCCAAATACCTTATAACCAGCCCAAGACAACCCAGGCCCAAATCCTGCCCAAACCCGACCCAATTCTTGTTACATCCTGGCCGTTGATCAATTTTGATCAACAGCCCAGATTAATTATTTCCTAAATTAATCTAAATGACCCCTCTCCCCCAACCCCCTCATTCCTCTCTCACACTCTGTCATCGCTCACCCTCTCCTCTCTCAAACTCTCTCAGCCCCTAACCCTAAATCTCACCTCGCCGTCACTTTCCTGCCGTCAACCATGGTGGATTATCGCCATCCTCAAGCCCTAATGGCTCTCCTATACTTGGTTTATTCTATCTTTGAGGTCCTCAAGGGACCAGGGCCAGTCCACCCACACATTTGGCCTGTTCTTACCTGTTTCAGGACACCATGGATCGATTTGAGTAAGATCGTTCTATATTTTGCCTAAATCTATGGGTTTCTAAGATGATATCTTCATCTCTGATTTATTTCCTCAAAAACCCTAGTTTCGTTCCTTAACTTTTCAGATCTGTACAGATCTGAGGAGGATCGAACTGTTTTCGCTTGTTTTTTTTGAAAACTTACTGATTTTCAAACAACTTTTCATTTTTTTTCCTAACTAAGGTTTTCCTGAAAATCTTTTCTTCAAAGCTCTTTCTAGGTTTAAGTATTTTTCTCTGTTCTTATGTGTTCTCGGCTACTTTTGTTAAGTTTTCTTAACCCTAAATAGTTATGCTAAAATCCTCATTTTTTTGGTACTCCGTTTGGATTCTGAAGTTCACCCTTGATTATTTGCTACATGATTTTGTTATGTGTTTGATTCTCATGATTACTGCTTCGTTTAATGAGAGTATCTTGTGATCTTACCCTAGTATGTCTTTATTAGGATTTCAGATTCGATTCTTTCTGGTTGTACTCGACTTATCTGCCTATTCACGAGAAACCTATGTTATTTTGCCTAAAATTGATGTTATTTTGAGTCCTTAATTCACTGATTTTCTGTGGTTATGCCTATGTGCGGATTTTCTTAATTATTTCCATATTTTTACAGCCTTTAATTATTTCTTACCTTAATCTCTGATTAACCGTGTTATTTATTGATTCTTACTAGTTATTTCCTTAATTGAACCCTCTGTGTATTTACCCCTAATTACCTACTCTATACCTAAGTTATTTGATTCCTTTCCTTAATTAACTACCCCATTCTTTACCGTTAACTGGTTGCCCTTAATTGAAGGAAGACCTTAATGATTTTGTGCTTGATTGATTCTGTGATTCTCCCCAATTGCTGAACAATTGATTCTTACCTTATTTACCTAGCTCTCAACTGCTATATATACCATCTTCTATTCTCACTAACACACGAACACTAGTTCACAACAACTCTCTATTATACTTAAAATCTCTCTGCTCTTTCTTGTTACTTGCTACTCTTGCTGAATTAGCCGGCTGTAAGCCAAGGCTAGTTATTACACTATACATGCTCTATACTTTGTGCTTTCTCTCCTTAACTGGTATGTCTTGATTCAATTTCAAATCCAAAACTCTATGTGTTATTGCTTCAATTCAATGGTTTCCAGTTTTGCTCATGCTTACTATTTGGTTGTTTAATATGTAATTTGTATGTTTAAATCATTGTTTCACCTAGCATGCCTGTACTACCCTGTTTAGTTACTAGCCTATATGAATTCTGATTAGCATGTCTATGAACCTGCCTCTTGCCTCTCTAGCATGTCTCAACCTGACTTTACTCCATGTATGTATGTTTGATTGTTTGTCTGTTTGTTTACTCTGCTTCTGGTATTAATCTGCTTTGCTAAGTTATCTAATATCTCTAAGTAATTCTAATTTTGTGTTTAATTCTGTCTAGTACAACTATGTTCTCAACTGTCTATTCTGAAGTCCATGCCTTAGGTCTGTATCATTAGGTGTATGACTAATTCCTTAAATCTTGTAAACTTGTGGAAAGCTTTTGTGCTTCTGTTGTTATATGTTTTACCATGGGTGTTCTATATGTCCCCAATTCCCTAATACCCCTGTGTGAACTTTGTTGTTAGTAGTACTGGACTTGATTGTTCTATATGCCAATCATGCTGCTTGCTGAATTTTCAAGATGCTTACATTGTTTTCCAGTTGATTTACTACTAATCAGTTCATTTTCAAAAAAAAAATCCTTTACTTCTTGAATCAATTCAGTATTGTTTCTCTTGTCAAAACCTTTTTTTCAAAACTATGTCAAGCACTTTCATTCTACTTTTAAGTCCCTAGGTTCTGCCTCTCCAGTGTGTGAATGCCTTGGGATACTTTTGAGATCCCTCTGAACTTTGACACACTTAAGCTGGCCCTTCCACACTGCACTTACTCAGTCCTTGTTATGAAAGTCTAGGTGTGAGCACTGCCCGGGTTCCTTGAGGTCCTTAGGGAACTCTGACACACCTAGACATGAAATTGGTTATGAAACTCTTGGCCTTTGAGGTTACGAAAGGCCTGGCATCCTCAGGATGAATTTGGGCCTGCTTCAGGCCCCCTATAGTTTAATCTATATCTCATTTATGTAATTTATGTAATCTTGGTCTGTGATAATCCTTTTTAGACAAATATTAGGGTAACTAGTGAAAATGAAGGGTAGCTATATGATCCTGTAGGGTAGAGTGGGGTAGGAATCATGCATGAGGATTTACATTATGCTAATCCACTCTAGAAATCATGTTCTAGGCTTGTGTGATGTACTAGAAATCATGTTCTGGGATTACTATGTTATTTGCATTGAAACTATGTTGAATCTGTGCATTAGATATCCTGTTTTTACGGCAATCATGTTTACTGCTTTGCATATTTGAAACATGTGGTAAACCATCACTCTATTTCTGATTCTGTATAATTCATGATCATTTAGAAATCATACCACTAGGCTATTAAAACTGCCTAATAAAATAGTAATCCCTATGTGCATTAGATATCCTGTTTTAGGGACTCTGCGTGCATCTGCTTTGAACCATGTCTATATCACCTAGATAAATAACTGTATCTGAAAAGGCTAATAAACATCCTCACACATAGATCATGTTCCAGTATCAATCTGTATAAAATCACTTATTATGAAAGCCATCACCTAGATCAGCATGCCTATAGGTTGAAATAACCTCAAATCATTTAAACAGCTTCTATCATTATGATTGCATATAGTCCCACGCCTAGGCAAGCCTTAGGTAATTAATCTCCTCGTAAAAAATGAGAAATTGTGTTCTTATTGTTTATAAACAGCTTAAGTCTCATACGTTTTTAAAATCAGTAAGCAAATTGATTAGGACCCTGCCATTGAGTTTATAAAACAGTATTGCATATTCTGTGTATTAATGTTCACCTAGACATCCTGTCCTAGGATTCTCTTTTTTTTTTTCTAAAAAATTACCTGAATCTGTGTTTGAGTCGTGCTGTTTATTTGCATTACATGTGGAGGTAAACATGAGCCTTTTAATTGCTTCTTCACCTATCTACTTGTCCTACTTGTTATTTGTTTGTCGCCTAGATTTTTCCTTTCGAATACCTTAGGGGTTTTCTAGAACTTCCCATATTTAGAGGTCTTAAACTCCTCCAGGACCACAAGGAAGAGATGGGTAACAGCACGCTTAGAGCCCGTTAAATAAAAACCCGCTTAATAACCACTAAAGGGTAGGATAATGGGTAGAAAAGGATATGATGACCTGTGCGCTAATGCAACGTGTAGCCCCTAATTGAGGAGTGATTACCCGGCATTGCATGGATATGATCCTATAGGATAAACAACTTAGGACTCCTTTCACCCATTTACATATGTGTGCTTAGACTGCTAATCTGTTAAAACCTTTATTCATATGTGTGCTTAGACTGCTTATTTGCACTTGATTAATTCACAAACTAAGTTTGGTCGGGATCCACAGTTGGACTTCGAGGGGTGCCTAACACCTTCCCCTTGAAGTAAATTCAAGCTCTTACCCAATATCTAGTTATACAATTAGTGTTAGAAATGACCCGTAATAGGTGCCCTAACGCACCTTAATTCGTTAGGTGCGACTCTTCAATTTCCTTATATCCCTTTTCCCAAAAGGAAAAGGAGTTGTCCCAATAATGTCGAGAAACCCGACTAATCCGAAAGGAGAGGGGAAAAGGGGGCGCGATAGGGATTGCAAAGAATTTCTAGGCAGAAGTTGTCAATACTACTTGCTACTTGGTAAACAGGTGCATGATCAGGTCCCTTCTGAAAAAAACTCCATATGAAATGTTGAATGGAAGGAAGCCCAAGCTAACACATCTAAGGACTTTTGGGCGTAAATATTTTGTCTTCAACAATAGAAAAGAAGCTCTTGGAAAATTCGATGCCAAAAGTGATGAAGGAATCTTTTTGGGATACTCATCTCAAAGCAAAGCTTACAAAGTATACAACAAAAAGATTCAATGTGTTGAGGAAATCATATATGTGATCTTTGATGAATTTCACCTCTCCTGTGAGAAGGACAGACGTGTTGATCAAGATGGAGAACCTTTATCTGTGACAGCTGAAGTTATTGACATGGAAAATGGAAAGGTAGACATGATGAGTCATGTCAAAGAATCCAGTGAAGATGATGCAAATACATCTCCATCCATTGAAGAGGAACCTGATCCCACTATCACAACAACTGAAGCTAAAACCAAAGTTACTGATGCAGTCCAAGGTACTCCACTTGTTGAAACAAGAAGCGGCCAAGAAACAAGGTCTGGCATACCTGGTCTTCTACCAATGAGATTCAGGTACCAAATTGGAAACACAAAAGTTCACACCCCCTTGACAATATAATCACTCATCTCGACTCAGGAATTCAAACCAGGTCAAAAGCTAGAAACTCACTTGCCTTCTCAGCCTTTCTTTCTAAAATAGATCCCAAAAATATCAATGAAGCATTGAAAGATGCATATTGGATCAATTACATGAAAGAGGAGTTGCATCAATTTGAGAGGAACAAAGTATGGAACTTGGTTCCTCGACCTGCAGATCAAACTGTTATAGGAAGCAGGTGGATATTCAGGAACAAACTTGATGAGTTTGGAAACACAATAAGAAATAAAGCAAGGATGGTAGTTCAAGGCTACAATCAGGAAGAAGAGATTGACTATGATGAAACTTTTGCTCCAGTTTCTCGAATGGAAGCTATCAGAATCCTTATTGCCTTCGCATCACATATGGAGTTCACATTTTTCCAAATGGATGTCAAAAGTGCATTTCTGAATGGCTTCCTAAAAGAAAAAGTCTATGTCAAGCAGCCACCTAGATTTGAAAATCACGACTATCCTGAGCATGTGTTTAAACTGGACAATGCGTTGTATGGGCTAAAGCAGGCTCCCCGGGCTTGGTATGAAAGGTTGTCAAAATTTCTTCTAGAAAATGGGTTTAGAAGAGGGAAAATTGACAACACTCTCTTTCTGAAGAAACGAGGGAGGAACCTGCTCATTGTGCAAGTATATGTTGATGATATCATTTTTGGAGCTACAGTCTACTCTCTATGTGAAGAATTTGCAAAACTCATGGGGAGTGAGTTTGAGATGAGTATGATGGGAGAATTAAATTTCTTCCTTTGACTTCAAGTGAAGCAATCTCAAAGGGGAACATTTATAAGTCAGAAGAAGTACATCAAGGAGCTGCTGAAAAGGTTTGACATGGAAGCATCAAAAGTGATTGACACTCATATTGCCACAGCTACTCGTTTAGACATGGATGACCCTGGTTCCCCTATAAATCAGATGACGTATAAAGGCATCATAGGGTTACTCTTGTATCTCACTGCAAGCAGATCACACATTGTGTTCAGCGTGGGTCTCTGTGCAAGATTTCAATATAATCTAAAGGAATCTCATCTGAAGGCTGCCAAGAGAACATTGAGATATTTCAAAGGAACGCAGTACCTGTTTCTCTACTATCCCTCAGGAGACAACTTTGTTCTTGTTGGGTATGATGATGCTGATTATGCAGGATATCTGTTTGACAGAAAAAGCACGTCTGGAATGGCACATTTCCTGGGTTCTTGTCTAATCTCATGGGGTACAAGGAAGCAAAACTCGGTGGCACTCTCAACTGCAGAAGCGAAATATGTAGCAATTGATTCTTGATGTGCTCAATTTGTGTGGATCAAGAAGCAGTTAGAAGACTTTAGAGTGTTCTCTCACTGTGTGCCCCTCCTGTGTGACAATACAAGTGCACTCAATACGGCCAAAAATACAGTCCAACATAAGAGAACCAAGCACATTAGTGTGCGTCACCACTTCCTCAGAGACAATGTTGAAAAGGGACTCATCTGTATGAAATTTTGCAGCACAGAAGATCAGATTGCAGATATATTCACCAAGGCCTTAAGCAGAGAACATTTTGAAAAAAATTGCCTAGCACTAGGGTTGATAAAACCCCAACTGAGAACCTGGTCCCTCGATGATTGGCTATGAAATAAATGTCCAGGTTAAATTAGCTAAAACGTATTTTCTGGAAAAATCTAACTCACCTCTATACCGTACAGGTAGATAAGCATGATGATTATAGAGAAAATAAATAGTTGATGTAGTGCACGCTGGTAAAAAGGCCAAATCTTACAGGTGCAAGATTCGCCAGGGAACCTGGTTCTCGTGCTACAGGTTAGTAGTTTCTCTGTTCTCTCATACACAATTTTGAACGATTAAAATCGTGCCACATCATCAGTGTGTTAGTTTCTTTTCTTTGCGTCTTTTGAACCCAAATGTCTCACCTGTTGGTAATCGACCTGAATGCCAAAACTGCCGCCCTCTCTTAATCGATCCCTCATCCATCTTAAATACATCCATCACTGGCACAACTCTTCACATCAAACTTCAAGATTTTCCTTCTTCTTTCTCTCTTCAAACTACCAATCCCTCCTCTTCAACTCATCACTTCTCACCATGGCAGAAAATCATGAAACCTCGAGTATTCCAAGTAACACCCCCATTGAGTCCTCACCAGTTAAAACACCAATGATAGACTCCTTACTCAACACCACTACTTTCCAAAACCCTAGAGCATAGTCAACCCCATACTCATTTTCCTCTCCTACCCAATCGATTTTTGGTTCTCGTTGGAGCCGCAAAATCTCGACTCTAAAAGGTTTGTGGCTATGAGCTCTCCTCCTACCTTGCCGGAAAAAAGTGGGTGAAAAGGGTACAGTTGACAAAGAGGAAAATCAGGAAATCTCCAGTCTTCCAATGGAAGAAGGCTCAAATGCAAACCAAACTGCTGGTTGTTAGAATGCTAGATCCACAAAGACAGTTCCTAATCTTGAGTCCATATGTAACACTCCTCCTTCTCCTTCATTTTCCATGGAGTTACAAGAGAAAGAAGAAATAGAAAACATGATATCTATAGATGGTGTATGGGTTATTATCGAAGGATCTAAGGATGTGAATGAGCCTCAGGGGGAAGAGTCTAAGACCTTGATAGAAGGTAGAGAGCTTGTGCCCGTTGAACAATCGGCACAGGACAATGCTACTAGGGTACCATGTTGGGTGGTTAAATACCCAACATGGTTAGCCAACATCGTGCCAGTTCCAAAGAATAATGGAAAGGTTAGGGTTTGCGTCGATTACCGGGATCTCAACCGATCCAGTCCAAAAGATAATTTCCCCTTCCAAACATACACATCCTAATCGATAATTGTGCCAAATATGAGCTCCATCCATTTGTGGATTGCTTCGCCGGTTACCATCAGATATGGATGGATGAGCAAGACGCTGATAAAATGGCTTTCTTCACGCCGTGAGGAGTATATTGTTATAAGATGATTCCATTCGGCCTAAATAATGTCGGCACCACTTACATGAGGGCTATGACTACCATCTTCCATGAAATGATACATAAGGAGATTGAGGTATATGTAGACGGTGTCATCATCAAGTCCAAGAAAGCCACAGATCATATAGTAGATTTGAGGAAGTTCTTCAACTGATTGCTGAAATACAACTTGAAATTAAACCCTGCAAAGTGTGCATTCGGGGTTCTTCCTGGAAAATTACTTGGGTTCATCGTCACCCGCCGAGGAATAGAACTGGATCCATAAAAACTCAAAGCCATCCAGGAGCTGCCACCACCGAAGAACAAGAAGGATGTAATGAGTTTTCTGGGACAGCTAAATTACATCATCCAGTTCATAGCCCAGTCCACAGTCATATGTGAACTAATCTTCAAGATGTTAAAGAAAGACGTTGCAACCAAATGGGCCGAGGGTTGTCAAAAGGCCTTCGACAGAATCAAGGAGTACCTATTGACGCCACCAGTTTTTGTTCCGCCGGAGCCAGGTAGACCCTTATTACTTTACCTTGCAGTACTAAATGGAGATTCCGACTGCGTTCTGGGGCAGCATGACGAGGCAGGGAGAAAGGAACAGGCCATCTATTATCTGAGTAAGAAGTTCACTCCATACGAGGCACGGTATTCTCTACTGGAACGTACCTGTTGCGCTCTAACCTGGGTCACTCAGAAGTTGAGACACTACTTCTGTGCCTACACAACATATCTCTATCAAGGATGGATCCCTTGAACTATATCTTCCAGAAATCCATGCCCACTAGCAAGCTGGCTAAGTGGCAAATCCTACTGAATGAGTTAGACATCATCTATGTGACTCAGAAAGCAGTCAAGGGACATGCATTGGTAGATCATCTTGCAGAAAATCCTGTAGGAGGAGAATACGAACCCTTGAAAACGCATTTTCCCGATGAAGAAGTATTGTTCATAGGAGAAGACATTGTTGAATCCTATGATGGTTGGAGGATGTTCTTTGATGGAGCGGCAAATTTCAAAGGAGTCGGCATTGGAGCTGTTTTGGTATCGGAAACTAGCCAACACTATCCGGTATCTTCCAAACTCATATTTTCTTTCACCAATAACATGGCGTATTATGAAGCTTGCATACTAGGACTCAACATGGCCATCCACATGAATATTCAAGAGCTTCTGGTAATCGGCGATTCAGATTTGCTTATACACCAAGTACAAGGAGAATGGGCCACCAAGAATTCCAAGATATTGCCATGTCTGCACCATGTGCAGGAATTGAGAAAAAGGTTCACAAATACAGAATTTCGGCACGTCCCCAGAATTCAGAAGGAGTTTGCCGATGCACTGGCCACATTATCATCCATGATACAACATCCAGATAAAAACTTCCTTGGTCCTATTCCAGTGAAGATCCATAGCCAGCCAGCATATTGCACCCATGTTGAAGAGCAAGTAGACGGGAAGCCTTGGTTCCACGACATCAAGGAATACTTGGCAAAAGGGGAGCACCCAGAGCATGCGAATCGTACACCGAAATGTACGCTTCGGAGGTTGTCCAACAGTTTCATTCACAGCGGAGGATCCCTATACAGGAGAACTCCCAACTTGGGATTACTGAGATGTGTTGACGCAAAGGAAGCTTCTAAGCTACTTGAAGAAATATTATAACCAGCCCAAGACAACCCAGGCCCAAATCCTGCCCAAACCCGACCCAATTCTTGTTACATTTTGATCAACAGCCCAGTTTAATTGTTTCCTAAATTAATCTAAATGACCCCCTCCCCCGAACCCCTCATTCCTCTCTCACACTCCGTCGTCGCTTACCCTCTCCTCTCTAAAACTCTCTCAGCCCCAAACCCTAAATCTCACCTCGCCGTCACTGTCCTGCCGTCAACCATGGTGGATTATCACCATCCTCAAGCCCTAATGGCTCTCCTACGCTGGGTTTTTCTATCTTTGAGGTCCTCAAGGGACCAGGGTCTACCCATCCACACATTTGGCATGTTCTTACCTGTGTCAGGCCACCATGGCTCGATTTGAGTAAGATCGTTCTATTTTTGCCTAAATCTATGGGTTTCTAAGACGATATCTTCATCTCTGGGTTATTTCCTCAAACCCCCTATTTTGTTTCTTAACTTTTCAGATCTGAGGAAGACCGAACTATTTTCGCTTGTTTTTTTATGAAAACTTACTGATTTTCAAACAACTTTTCATTTTTTTTCCTAACTAGGGTTTTCCTGAAAATCTTTTCTTTAAAGCTCTTTCTAGGTTTAAGTATTTTTCTTTGTCTTATGTGTTCTCGGCTACTTTTATTAAGTTTTCTTAACCCTTAATAGTTATGATAAAATCCCCAATTTTTTGGTACTCCGTTTGGATTCTGAAGTTCGTCCTTGATTATTTGCTACATGATTTTGTTATGTGTTTAACTCTCATGATTACTGCTTCGTTTAATTAGAGTATCTTGTGATTTTACCCTTGTATGTCTTTATTAGGGTTTCAGATTCGATTCTTTCTGTTTATACTCGACTTATCTGCCTATTCATGAGAACCTATGTTATTTTGCCTAAAATTGATGTTATTTTGAGTCCTTGATTCACTGATTTGCTATGGTTATGCCTATGTGCTGATTTTCTCAATTATTTCCACATTTTTACAGCCTTTAATTATTTCTTACCTTATTCTCTGATTAACCGTGTTATTTATTGATTCTTACTAGTTACTTCCTTAATTGAACCCTCTGTGTATTTACCCCTAATTACCTACTCTATACCTAAGTTATTTGATTCCTTTCCTTGATTAACTACCCTATTCTTTACTGTTAACTGGTTTCCCTTAATTGAAGGAAGACCTTACTGATTTTGTGCTTGATTGATTCTGTGATTCTCCCCAATTGCTAAACAATTGATTCTTACCTTATTTTCCTAGCTCTCAACTGCTATATATACCATCTTCTATTCTCACTAACACACGAACACTAGTTCACAACAACTCTCTCTTATACTTAAAAGCTCTCTGCTCTTTCTTGTTACTTGCTACTCTTGTTGAATTAGCCGGTTGTAAGCCAAGGCTAGTTATTGCACTATACTTGCTCTATACTTTGTGCTTGCTCTCCATAACTGGTATGTCCTGATTCAATTTCAAATCCAAAACTCTATGTGTTATTGCTTCAATTCAATGGTTTCCAGTTTTTCTCATGCTTACTATTTGGTTGTTTAATATGTAATTTGTATGTTTAAATCATTGTTTCACCTAGCATGCCTGGACTACCCTATTTAGTTACTAGCCTATATGAATTCTGATTAGCATGTCTATGTACCTTCCTCTTGCCTCTCTAGCATGTCTATATTCTCAAATGTCTGTTCTGAAGTCCATGCCTTAGGTATGTATCATTAGGTGTATGACTAATTCCTTAAATCCTGTAAACTCGTGGAAAGCTTTTGTGCTTTTGTTGTTATATGTTTCACCATGCGTGTTCTATATGTCCCCAATGCCCCAATACCCCTGTGTGAACTCTGTTGTTAGTAGTACTGGACTTGATTGTTATATATGCCAATCATGCTGCTTGCTGAATTTTCAAAATGCTTACATTGTTTTCCAGTTGATTTACCACTAATCAGTTCATTTTCAAAAAAAAAATCTTTTACTTCTTGAATCAATTCAGTATTGTTTCTGTTGTCAAAACCTTTTTTCAAAACTATATCAAGCACATTCATTCTACTCTTAAGTCCCTAGGCTTTGCCCCTCCAGTGTGTGACTGCCTTGGGATCCTTTTGAGATCCCTCAGAACTTTGACACACTTAAGCTGGCCCTTCCACACTGCACTTACTCGGTTCTTGTTATGAAAGTCTAGGTGTGATCACTGCTCGAGATCCTTGAGGTCCTTAGGGAACTCTGACACACTTGAACATGAAATTGGTTATGAAACTCTTGGCCTTTGAGGTTACGGAAGGCCTGGCATCCTCAGGATGTATTTGGGTATGCTTCAGGCTCCCTATAGTTTAATATATATCTCATTTATGTATTTATGTAATCCTGGTCTGTAATAACCCTTTGTAAACAAATATTGGGGTAACTAGTGAAAATGGAGGGTAGCTATATGATCATGTGGGGTAAAGTGGGGTAGGAATCATGCTTGAGGATTTACATTATGCTAATCCACTCTAGAAATTATGTTCTAGGATTATGTGATGCACTAAAAATCATGTTCTGGGATTACTATGTTATTTTCATTAAAACTATGTTGAATCTGTGCATTAGATATCCTGCTTTAGGGCACACACATTTACTGCTTTGCATATTTGAAACATGTGGTAAACCATCACTCTATTTCTGATTCTTTATAATTCATGATCATTCAGAAATCATGCCACTAGGCTATTAAAACTGCCTAATAAAATAGCCATCCCTGTGTGCATTAGATATCCTGTTTTAGGGACTCTGTTTGCATATGTTTTGAACCATGTCTATATTACCTAGATTAATAACTGTATCTGAAAAGGTTAACAAACAGCCTCACACATAGATCATGTTCCAGTATCAATCTGTATAAAATCACTTGTTATGAAATCCATCACCTAGATCAACTTACCTATAGGTTGAAATAACCTTAAATCGTTTAAACAGCTTCTAATATTATGATTGCATATAGTCCCATAGGCAAGACTTAGATAATTAATCTCCTAATAAAAAATGAGAAATTGTGTTCTGATTGTTTATAAACTGCTTAAGCCTCACACGTTCTTAAAATCAGTAGGCAACTGATTAGGACCCTGCCATTGAGTTTGTAAAACAGTATTGCATATTCTGTGAATTAATGTTCACCTAGACATCATGTCCTAGGATTCTCTTTTTTTTTCTAAAAAATTAACTGAATGTGTGTTTGAGACGTGTTGTTTATTTGCATTACATGTGGAGGTAAACATGAGCCTTTTAATTGCTTCTTCACCTATCTACTTGTCCTACTTGTTATTTGTTTGTCGCCTAGATTTTCCATTTCGAATAGCCTAGGGGTTGTCTAGAACTGCCTAGATTTAGAGGTCCTAAACTCCTCCAGGACCACAAGGAAGGGACGGGTATCATCACGCTTAGATCCCGTTAAATAAAAACTTGTGTAATAACCACTAAGGGGTAGGGTAATGGGTAGAAAAGGATATGATGGCCCGTTCCCTACTGCAACGTGTAGCCCCGCATTGAGGAGTGATTAACGGGCATTGCATGGATATGATCCTATAGGATAAACAACTTATGACTCATTTCACCCATTTACATATGTGTGCTTAGACTGCTAATATGTTAAAACCTTTATTCATATGTGTGCTTAGACTGCTTATTTGTACTTGATTAATTCACAAAGTAAGTTTGGCCGGGATCCACAGTTGTGGACTTCGAGGGGTGCCTAACACCTTCCCCTTGAAATAACTTCAAGCTCTTACCCAATCTCTGGTTATACAATTAGTGTTAGAAATGACCCGTAGGTGCCCTAACGCACCTTAATTCGTTAGGTGGCGAATCTTAATTCGAGGGGTGCCTAACACCTTCCCCGTGAAGTAACTTCAAGCCCTTACCCAATCTCTGGTTATACAATTAGTGTTAGAAATGACCCATAATAGGTGCCCTAACGCACCTTAATTCGTTAGGTGGCGACTCTTCAAATTCCTTATATCCCTTTTCCCAAAAGGAAAAGAAGTTGTCCCAATAATGTCGAAAACCCTGACTAATTCGAAAGGAGAGGGAAAATGGGGGTGCGACGGGGATTGCAAAGAATTTCTGGGCAAAAGTTGTCAATACTACTTGCTACTTGGTGAACAAGTGCATGATCAGGTCCCTTCTGAAAAAACTCCATATGAAATGCTGAATGGAAGGAAGCCCAAGCTAACACATCTAAGGACTTTTGGGCGTAAATTTTTCTTCAACAATAGAAAGGAAGCTCTTGGAAAATTCGATGCCAAAAGTGATGAGGAAAGCATATATGTTATCTTTGATGAATTTCACCTCTCCTGTGAGAAGGACAGACGTGTTGATCAAGATGGAGAACCTTTATCTGTTACAACTGAAGTTATTGACATGGAAAATGGAAAGGCAGACATGATGAGTCATGTCAAAGAATCCAGTGAAGATGATACAAATACATCTCCATCCATTGAAGAGAAACCTGGTCCCACGATCAAAGCAACTGAAGATAAAAACAAAGTTACTGATGCAGTCCAAGGTACTCCACTTGTTGAAACAAGAAGTGGCCAAGAACCACGTTCAGGCATACCTGGTCTTCTACCAATGAGATTCAGGTACCAGATTGGAAACACAAAAGTTCACACCCCCTTGACAATATAATCACTCATCTCGACTCAGGAATTCAAACCAGATCAAAAGCTAGAAACTCACTTGCCTTCTTAGCCTTTCTTTCTCAAATAGAGCCCAAAAATATCAATGAAGCATTGAAAGATGCATATTGGATCATACATGAAAAAGGAGTTGCATCAATTTGAAAGGAACAAAGTATGGCACTTGGTTCCTCGACCTGCAGATCGAACTGTTATGGGAACTAGATGGATATTCAGGAACAAACTTGATGAGTTTGGAAACACAATAAGAAATAAAGCAAGGCTGGTAGTTCAAGGCTACAATCAGGAAGAAGGGGTTGACTATGATGAAACTTTTGCTCCAGTTGCTCGAATGGAAGCTATCAGAATCCTTATTGCCTTCGCATCACATATGGAGTTCACATTGTTTTAAATGGATGTCAAAAGTGCATTTTTGAATGGCTTCCTAAAAGAAGAAGTTTATGTCAAGAAGCCACCTAGACTTTAAAATCACGAGTATCCTGAGCATGTGTTTAAACTGGACAATGAGCTGTATGGGCTAAAGCAGGCTCCCCGGGCTTGGTATGAAAGGTTGTCAAAATTCCTTCTAGAAAATGGGTTTACAAGAGGGAAAATTGACAGCACTCTCTTTCTGAAGAAACGAGGGAGGAACCTGCTCATTGTGAAAGTATATGTTGATGATATCATTTTTGGAGCCACAGTCTACTCTCTATGTGAAGAATTTGCAAAACTCATGGGGAGTGAGTTTGAGATGAGTATGATGGGAGGATTAAATTTCTTCCTTTGACTTCAAGTGAAGCAATCTCAAAAGGGAACATTTATAAGTCAGAAGAAGTACATCAAGGAGCTGCTAAAAAGGTTTGACATGGAAGCATCAGAAGTGATTGACACTCATATTGCCACAGCTACTCGTCTAGACATGGATGACCCAGGTTCCCCTATAAATCAGATCATGTATAAAGGAATTATAGGGTCACTCTTGTATCTCACTGCAAGCAGACCACACATTGTGTTCAGCGTGGGTCTCTGTGCAAGATTTCAATATAATCTAAAGGAATCTCATCTGAAGGCTGCCAAGAGAATATTGAGATATTTCAAAGGAGCGCAGGACCTTTTTCTCTACTATCCCTCAGGAGACAACTTTGTTCTTTAGGTATGCTGATGTTGATTATGCAGGATATCTATTGGACAGAAAAAGCACGTCTGGAATGGCACATTTCCTGGGTTCTTATCTAATCTCATGGGGTACAAGGAAGCAAAACTCGGTGGCACTCTCAACTGCAGAAGTGAAATATGTAGCATTTGATTCTTGATGTGCTCAATTTTTATGGATCAAGCAGCAGTTAGAAGACTTTAGAGTGTTCTCTCACTGTGTGCCCTCCTATGTGACAATACAATTGCACTCAATACGGCCAAAAATCCATTCCAACATAAGAGAACCAAGCACATTGGTGTGCGTCACCACTTCCTCAGAGACAATGTTGAAAAGGGACTCATCTGTATGAAATTTTGCAGCACAGAAGATCAGATTGCAGATATATTCACCAAGGCCTTAAGCAGAGAACATTTTGAAATAAATCGCCTAGCACTAGGGTTGATAAAACCCAACTGAGAACCTGGTCCCTCGATGATTGGCTATGAAACAAATGTCCAGGTTAAATTAGCTAAAACGTATTTTCTGGAAAAATCTAACTCACCTCTATACCGTACAGGTAGATAAGCATGATGATTATAGAGAAAATAAATAGTTGATGTAGTGCACGCTGGTAAAAAGGCCAAAGCTTACAGGTGCAAGATTCGCCAGGGAACCTGGTTCTCGTGCTACAGGTTAGTAGTTTCTCTGTTCTCTCATACACAATTTTGAACGATTAAAATCGTGCCACATCATCAGTGTGTTAGTTTCTTTTCTTTGCGTCTTTTGAACCCAAATGTCTCACCTGTTGGTAATCGACCTGAATGCCAAAACTGCCGCCCTCTCTTAATCGATCCCTCATCCATCTTAAATACATCCATCACTGGCACAACTCTTCACATCAAACTTCAAGATTTTCCTTCTTCTTTCTCTCTTCAAACTACCAATCCCTCCTCTTCAACTCATCACTTCTCACCATGGCAGAAAATCATGAAACCTCGAGTATTCCAAGTAACACCCCCATTGAGTCCTCACCAGTTAAAACACCAATGATAGACTCCTTACTCAACACCACTACTTTCCAAAACCCTAGAGCATAGTCAACCCCATACTCATTTTCCTCTCCTACCCAATCGATTTTTGGTTCTCGTTGGAGCCGCAAAATCTCGACTCTAAAAGGTTTGTGGCTATGAGCTCTCCTCCTACCTTGCCGGAAAAAAGTGGGTGAAAAGGGTACAGTTGACAAAGAGGAAAATCAGGAAATCTCCAGTCTTCCAATGGAAGAAGGCTCAAATGCAAACCAAACTGCTGGTTGTTAGAATGCTAGATCCACAAAGACAGTTCCTAATCTTGAGTCCATATGTAACACTCCTCCTTCTCCTTCATTTTCCATGGAGTTACAAGAGAAAGAAGAAATAGAAAACATGATATCTATAGATGGTGTATGGGTTATTATCGAAGGATCTAAGGATGTGAATGAGCCTCAGGGGGAAGAGTCTAAGACCTTGATAGAAGGTAGAGAGCTTGTGCCCGTTGAACAATCGGCACAGGACAATGCTACTAGGGTACCTAATGAATGACCTGATCCCTCCTCGGAGGGTCCAATTCAGGGGTCTTCTCAAGATCCCCATGTCAGTATTGACCCTGTTCCCTCTCTTCATTTTGATGCTGAGCCTTTATCTGTGCTTATGCCTGAGATGAGATCTGAATCTGGAGAAGAAAATGGGGATAGTGAAGAGGATTCTGATGATATGCCAATTGCTAGCTTGGCTAGGCGTAGACCAATTGTTTCTCAAGAGTCAACTCCTAAGCAACCTACTACAAGGTTGCAAAAGAAGGAGGCTCTTGTGTCTGCTCTAAAGAAAATCCAAGATAATTCAAGGACATAGAAATTGGTGAAGATGGGAAGTCTGTGAGTGAGAAGGCAGTGCATGTTGTGACTGTGGATGACGAAGTAGACGAGGAACCTGGTTCCTTGACTAGAAAGCGCTCACAGAAGCATGGTCTCCCTAAGCCTAAAAAGGGATCTTTTGTGAATGCTGAAAGTCTGAACAAGTTTGATGATGTTGTCTCTAGTGAAAATTTAGTGGAAGAATCTGGTGATAAGTTGGTGGAAGAAGTAGGTGAAAAGTATGTGAATTCTGATGAAAAGGGAAAGAGTGTTCGCAAGTCTGTTAAAAGAAAAGTTGATACTGATGAGGAACCTGGTTCCTCCAAGAAGGCAAAAGTTGATGATTCCCAGAGTGCTGGGAAAGAGAAATTGAGAAATCAGAAAGTATTGTGGGGCATTAAATTTGCTCCTGACATTTTGGAGGAGGCTGGAATGCGATATTTGGTTGAAATTTGTGAGTTTCAGCAATGGACACATTTGTTCACAAGTGATGCTCCAAAAGTGTATGAGGAAGAAGTATGAAGTTTCTATGCCAACTTCTTCAAAGTTGAGGATGATCGCATCTGCATGCTGGTGAATGGAGTTAATATGGTAATGGACTCTGCTTTGTTGGGGTCTATTCCGGGCTACTGAAAGGTTCTCTACTGTTCAAGGAACTTGTTCTTCAAATTTCAGTAATGATATCCTGAAGGACAAAGCAGTTCAGCAAGGGGAACGAGTACAGAATAAGGCCCTCCTTCCAGTGTACCAATTGTTATTTGAGATGGTGAACAAGGTCTTGCTCCCTTGTGATAAGATCCATTACTTCTCGTGCAGACCTGGTTCTCATGGAAGCACTGGACAACGACACTACCATCAACTTTCCTGGGATCATGATAGAGCACATGCAGAAAGTGGCAGAGTTCAAAGATGGTAATCATGGGCTGCCTCATGGTTTCCTTCTCACCAAGGTTTTTGAGTTCTTCAAGGTTCCTCTAGGACAAGATAAAGTGGGCGCTAAGAAGAAAACTTTCTCCAAGTCCACTCTCGAAGAATGTGAGTGCATTGATAAGGCTGGGGGAGTTGGAAGCACTTCTACCATTTCTCAGTTGATCAACGCCCAGAAAAGTGCCACTGCTGAGATAAGGCAGTTGAAAGCAAGGAATGCTATTCTTGAGAATCAGTTGAGTCAGCTTCAAGAGGCACCTGGTTCCAGTAGCTCTCAAAGAGAATAGGTTGCCCGTTAGACCAAGGAGAATGATGAGCTCAAGAAACAGGTGGAGGACCTGAAAGAGAAACTGCTCGATGAGCAAATGTCGGTGAATGCTCAAATGGTTTTAGTCCTCCAAACCCTTGCCTCTTCCTCTAAGACCTCTCCTTTCAGTGCTCCCTAAACAGTGTCCCCTCCAGTGTCCAGTTTTCAGTATCCGTTTCTTATGATTTTTCTGATGATGTTTTGTGGTTGGTACTTGTTTTTTTTTTTTTTTTGAATTGTGGATGGTTGCTGGAAACATTGAAAATGCTCTTGTAGTAAAATCTAAATTGTTTAATGCAAGATTTTCCCTTTTTGCTATGTATAGATTGCTCTTATGTCGCTGTTTTCTATCATGTTGTGTGTACACATGTGGCATGAGTTAACCATGCTGGACTTTTTTTTGCTTTTACTTGGTTTTATTCTTTTTATGATGCCAAAAGGGGGGAAGAAATTACATATCTGAATAAATGAATTATGTGCATTCATTAAGGGGGAACACGGATTCAGGGGGAATTCAGGTTAAGCGTTGCAATTTCTGGTTCATTGTGGTTCTTAGTAGTAATTTCAATTATAAGTTTGTCATCATCAAAAATGGAGAAATTGATAGGTTAAAAGTACCTTGTTTTATGTTTTGATGATCTAACAAACTTAATGTCAAGAACCATATACACAAACCTGATACACATCTGGTACACATTCTCAAGTGTATGGAAATAACCAGACTTAAGCTGGAGATATTCGTAAGTCTTTTAGAAGTCAAAGAATCAACAAGAGGAACAGATGGACATCAGTCTCCTACTGACCGTACCAGTCAACTCTCCAACAGCTGGAAAGTGACTGCTGCACACGCAACAGTACAGCACTGTGCAGCAGTCAGCTCGATTGGGAAGGATATTGTACCCAGGTTTCTTACATCATTCAAGTGATGTCATCAATGGTATATTAACATTAAATCTAGACAAAACATCACTTGAACACTTAGAGAATTTACTGAAGCACTCTCACAGTGATTGATCATCCAGCAAATGATTCTCAAGTGCATCAAGAACAAAGAACAACACTGCTACGGACCAATTCCTCATATCAAGTTATTATATGTCCTTAGTTGAGTTGTAACTTTGTCAAAGCCCTTACTTGTAATTCCTACTTAGCTTAGTTAGAAACATTGCGAGGAAACCTTTTTGTAAATCATAAACCCTTGTGTTTGTGTCTTGGCTAGAGTTAGTCGAGTTGTAAAGTCTTTGTAATAAAGTTATTACAGAGTGGCTTATAATAGAGTTGTTACAAGTTAGTGAGGGATTAAGAGGTTAATTCCTAGGTTACAATAGGTTGTAATCTAAAGATTCCTCGGAAGTGAAGTTGAAGTCCTACAAGGGTACGTCGTGATTTGTAATCCCGTTGAGCTGGGAATTTTTCATGTAAAATTTTTCGGTGTCATTTACTTACTGCAGAGTGCGTGTGTTCTGTGGAAACTAATAGAGAACTTGATTCTCTATATAGTTTGGTGGATCCTCAAATTCTATTAGAATCTTTATTTGTGATTGCAGTACTACATGTGTTTTAAGTTCCTATTTCCTAAAATTAGAATGTGTTTTAAGTTCTGAAAAACTGGATAAAAATGTTTACATGTGGAAGCTAGTTATTTTCGGTTGATGTGTTCAAATGAGAAGATATGAAGGGAGCTAATTTCATTTGCCACCTAAAGTACTTCCCAAATTTTTACAGTTTTACCTTGAAACTTTAGTCGTATCGTCCTTTAATTCACATATGCTTTATTATATTCCTCCTATCATTTCAATTAACGAGTCTGATGATTAGGGTTGCTGGTAGATATATGTCTAGCTAGTCTTATCTTCGCTTGACTATAAGATAGTTTTCCTTTATGCGAAAAGAAATAAAATCGAGTTGGTGGATACGTGTCTACCGCCAGAATGAGTGACCAAATTTTGATATCGAATCAACTTAACGTATCGATGGGAACAAAATGAGAATAAATAAATGAGTTTGATAAACTTTACAAATTCTTAAAATTTTGGCGTAGAAAAAACAATGGGATGGTTGGATTATTTGAACTTTGAAGCATTCGATTAACTATTTTTTGGATATTTAAAAAATAATTTGTAATGTATTATATGGAACTTAATGTCGTTATCTGTATATGGATATATAATTGGGAACGAGGACCCAAGTGTCCAAAAAATGGAGATAGTAGAACTATTTTATCGAAATAAAAAAGTTATTCCTAAACAGGTTTCTCGTAAGCCAGATTTGCATTTTATTTTCTGCCTTAAAGGAAAATGAAATTTTCAAAAAGTTGATTAAGTCTTCGAAGGAAAATGGTCATATATTCTTCAATAATATTCAAAGATATTGGAAAAATAAAAAATGCAAACATCAAGCATCAGCTAGATTCGTCTTTCCCTTCTTCAAAGGGAAGAGATATTGTGAAAACGTGTGATTCTTGACTACTGAAGGAGAAGGGAAAAAGAAAAAGAAAAGTGTCAAACCTTGAACAGGACAGTTCACATTATGCTTCGGATTTTTTAATATAAATTAGGGAAAATGCCTAAAAATATCACTCAACTTTCAGAAATGATCTATTCATGATATTCGTTAAAAAAATGTTCATTTTATGTTACTGCCGTTACACATTTGACTCACCTATGTCATTATTGAACTAATGGCACAAAAAAATTAAC
This sequence comes from Nicotiana knightiana, assembly GCA_005239525.1. NCBI lineage: Eukaryota > Viridiplantae > Streptophyta > Magnoliopsida > Solanales > Solanaceae > Nicotiana > Nicotiana knightiana. The sequence continues at coordinate 15,545 of ML414599.1, read as the reverse complement.
GTTGAGTGGCATAGGTTAGCCAAAGATATAACGGCAGTGGCATGAAATGAACATTTTTTTAACGGATGGCATGGATAAACCATTTCTGAAAGTTGAGTGGAATGTTTAGGTCTTTTCCGTATATAAATTAAATACTACTAAAGTGATAGAAGTTGTTTGAAGATCGAAAAAATCGGACTAAAAATTAATGTACCTACTAAAGTGCTAGAACAAAAGAGTTTAAGTTTCATTTCATGTGAAACACAGATATGACTAAAATCAGTTGTTTGAAGTTGTTGTTTAGGAAAATCAATTTATTATAATAATATTTCACAAGTAAAAATTCAAAAAGTTTCATTTCCCCGTTTATTATTTTTTTCAAAATTTGTGTGGATACTAACGATTTTGAATATTATATTTATTACTGAAAATAGAACAAAGGAATAGAATAGTCTGCAATTATTAACTCCAAAGAAGCATCATGTTTGTTGACATTTCCCTCCAATTATTTAATTCCAAAAAGGAAAAAAACATCATACATTTGTTGACAGTTGCGTTATTTACTTATTTAACATTATGCAACATGATTTTCAGGTATTGCTGGCTGGTCTCGGTGCAGATTAATTAAACAAATAATTTTTATATCGTTTGATAAAGAAGAATAAAGGACAATTAGCAATAACTTGCGTTACAATTTTTTTTTTTTTTTTATAAAAAAAAAAAATTATTTGTCCAAGTAGTTGCTTCAAATAGAAAATATATTTCCCTATTAAAATAATTTACACCGATAAGGAATATAAAACCTTAAAAGAATTACATAAAACTACAGTTGACCCGAGTACATTACCAAAATTGACCCATATTGCAAACAATAATGGGATATGCAGATGTGAACTTGAAAACTATGCTAAATAGGTGCAATATAGTATGCAGAGTTGTACTTTTGTGCAAATACAGCTGACCCAAGTACATTGCCAAAATTGACCCATATTGCAAACAATAATGGGCTATGCAAATATAAACATAAAACCATGGCTATGTAGGTGCAATCTAGTATGTGGGACTGTACTTTTGTGCAAACCTCTCGATGGCCTTTTCTTTTTCATTTATGAATTATGATAATTTCCTCTCCACTCGACTTTGCAATATTCTGGAATCATCTTCAAGTATAGCTTTTTGATTTGAAACTTCTCATTTTTGCACAGGCTATGTAATCTTTCTTGCATAGTTCCTTGTAATTGTTGCTGCTACATTACCCCCTCCCTGCTATCAATTATCTTCCTTATAACCCAAGTTGTTGTCTTAGGAATTGGCATGGTCTCCAGAGCATTCTTCTTTATATAAAAGCTATGCACCCATCTAATCCATAAATAATCCTTCTTCCTGTTTAAATCCCATAAATGCTTGGTAATTGCTGCTTTATTCCATGTCTTGACATCCAGTATGTTTAGTCCCCCTGCAACTACTGGTTTACACACATTCTCCCAGGATATTAAAGCTTTCTTTGAGACAGTTACATTGCATCTCCATAACAATGTCCTGCAGATACTCTCTATCAGTTTCAGCACCTTTTTTGGCATTATGAACACCTGTGCCCAGTAGGTTTGAATACCAAACAGCACTGTCTTAATTAGTTGACATCTTTCTGCATAGGACAATAGTCTTGCTGACCAACATGTAACCTTTGCTGTTATCTTCTCCACCAATGGCAAGTACTGCTTGATATTAAGCTTCTTCGAGTCCAAAGGTACTCCTAAATATTTGAAAGGCAGCTTTCCTTCAGTAAATCCCAATGTTTGTAGGATTTCTTCTTTGTTCCTATGTTCAATACCAGCCATATATATAGTACTCTTGCTTACATTTGCCTGCAGCCCTGAAGCCTTTGAAAATTTGCAGAATGCTTTGTGCAGTATCTGGATGGACTCTATATCTGCTCTACAGTACATCAGTAAGTCATCAGCAAAGCACACATGGGTGCTATTCAATTTCCTACATTTTGGATGGAAATTGAAGTTTCCATTCTTCTGTGGTTGTCTCAATTCTCTACTTAGATACTCCATAGCAATGACAAATAAGTAAGGAGACATAGGATCTCCTTGTCTTATTCCTCTCTTTCCTTTAAAAGGTTTTGTTAAGCCACCATTCATCACCAATGAATATGACACTGTAGTTACACAGGTCATGATCCACTGCACGAACTTAAAGGGAAAAATTCAAGATCCTTCAGTACTTGTTTTAGAAAATTCCACTCCAATGTGTCATAAGCTTTCCTTAGATCAACTTTCATCACACATCTTGGAGATATTCCTTTCCTGGCATATCCTTTAAACAGTTCGTGACTGAGCAGTATGTTGTCTACTATACTCCTTCCTGCAATAAAGGCTGATTGTGATTGATCAATCAGTCCATCAAGTACTCCTTTACTCCTTCTTGTGATGACCTTAGAGATGATCTTATATATTGTTGTGCAGCAAGCAATTGGTCTGTAGTCCTTTACTGTTTTTGGAGCTTTTACTTTGGGAACTAAAGTAATAACTGTAGTGTTTATCATATTAGCCAGTCTGTTTGTGTTGAAGAAATCCTTCACAACAACAAATATATCTTCCTTTACTATTTCCCAGTTCCTTTTAAAGAATTCCACAAGAAACCCATCGACACCAGGTGCTTTGTCTCTAGGCATCTCTTTGACCGCTTCAAAAATCTCCTCTTCAGTTACATTTTGTATCAATGCTCTCTACTGTTCCACTGTTAAACAAGGCCCTTCTCTGATAACAGCTGCATTTGCACTAGGTAATTCTCCTGCACTCTCTCCCATTAATGACTGGAACACTGCAATGAATTCCTGTTCCACAAGTTTTGCTTCTGTTAGCTTCACCCCAATGTCTGTGTAGATAGTATTTATATTGTATTGACTGCATCTAATCTTCCACTGTGCATGAAAATATTTTGTGTTTGCATCTCCACATTCTATCCAACATGCTTTTGATTTCTGCCTCAATATTTGCTCATCTATAGTGCTCCACTTCTCCATGTCTTCTAATGCATATTTCTCTTCATTTATAAGTGACAATGCTAAGGGATTCTGTCTCATCTGGATTTGCACAATATCCAATCTCTCTCTTGCCTGATTAAGCTTTTGCTTATATGAAGCTATATAAGCATTTGTCTCCCTTAGTTGCTCCCTCATGTTCTTCAACTTAGCCCAGACTTGCTGCATAGGTGATCCTTCATAATTCTGTCCCCATACCTTCTGAATTACATTCTGGAACTTTGGATGATCCATAACATTTGTATATAATCTAAATGGCTTAGGATGTAGTAGTTTCTGGGTCCCACATTTTATGAAGATAGGTGAGTGATCAGACATAGATGGATTCATATAATCTGCTTCCACATGTCCAAACTGTTGTAGCCATTGATAATTCCCCAATGCACAATCAATTTTACTATATACTCTATTCCCTATACCTTGCTTATTTGTCCAAGTATAGTGCCATCCCTTAGCTCTGAGGGGGGTAAGTTGCATATCATCAATCATTCCTTTAAATCCTTGCACTTCAGCAGTAGGTACAGGAGAACCTATCATGTCACCAGAACATAGCACATTGTTAAAGTCTCCACTCAACAGCCATGCCTCCTGACTTGGTACTACTATCTGCCTCAGGTCTCTCCATAATCTCTCTCTCTCTTCTGTAAATCATTTTGGGCATATATTACACTAAGTTGTGCTTTGAACTTTGTGCTAGTATCTTCCACACTACAATGTATAAACTGATCAGTCGTATGGCTTACTGTTACTTGCACATGACTTCTCCAAAGTATCCAAATTCTTCCATTCACAGCATGTGAATAGTTGCAGCATACATTCCAACCCTTAGCTATCTTTTTTTGGATTTTCTTGGCTTTATGCTCCTTTACTCTAGTCTCTATGCATCCCAGGACATCTACTTTATTTCCAGCAATAAGAGTTTTCATCTCTTTTTGCTTATGGGCTTGGTTTAGCTCTCTAATATTCCAAGTAACAATTATCATTTGGATAATAGGGGGTCTGGTGGTCCAGGATCAATTTATGACCACTGCTTTCTTTATCCAAACTTTTAGCAATATTTTTTCCTTTTCCAACCTCTGCATTGCTCTTCCCCATTTCTGTATTAGTGCTTCTACATTCTGGCTCAGCAGAGTCTATTTTCCCTGGACTTGTCCTGTACACAGCCTGCATTTCATCGTCCTTATCTTCCTTTGCTTTCCTCACACTTCCTTCTCCTGTCATATCTCCTTGTATTATGCTTATTTCTGATTGAACATCAACATGCATTTTATCCTCTTGTTGCTTGACAATCCATGCTTGTTTGAAATTCTCCCCCTGCTTCTTTCCCCCTTCTCCTTTGCCTTTTCTGCTTTTCATCTTCCTGCATCCCTTTATCCTCATCACCTTTAGCCTTATACCAGCATTCCATAGCATCATGCCCAAACTTCAAGCAATCATTACAAAAGCTAGGTTTCCAGTCATATTCAACCGTTTGTATTTTTGGCCCGTAAGGTGATTCAATTTTAATCTTATCTGGTAATGAATAAGCAGCATCAACTTCCACAAGCACACGAGCATAGGAGATCTTTTCATAATGAGCAGTATACTTATCAGTGTACAATGGTTTTCCAATAGAAATAGCCATTTTTCTAAGTGCTTCAGTCGACCAAAATCCCACTGGTAAGCCAGGAAATCGTACCCAAATTTGAATGGTACTAAGGATATCCTTATTGAATGAAAAATCAATTTCCCACATTCTCAGCACCATAGTTCTGTTCCTATACGTATAAGGTCCAGATTGAAGTACTTGATCTCTATCAGCGATAGTATTGAATCGGAAAATACAGTATCCTTCAGAATGCATGAGGATCTGAGGTTTAGCAATAAAATTCCAAGCATTCATCACATAATTCTGCATAGCTTTCTCATAAGGATTTTCTCCAATTATATAGCCTATTAATGTAGTTTTCCAATAGTCTTCCTCAGATTTTAAATCTTCATCACATAGCGTAACTATTTTCTTACCATATCTATCAATTGGAGGCACAAATGATAGTGTTTTCCCTATTTGTAAGCTTCGATTTCCTTGAACAATTTCAGCTGCCGTTGGTGTATGCTTCTCTGATCCCATAGCTTCTGAAAATTACAATCGTCGCACTGTTGGATTGAGTACTTCCTCCATTTTTACCGTCTGTAGTTGAATCTCACTATCTGAGCTGCTCAATTCATGTCCTTCCTTAACTGTTTGGTACTTTTTTGGAAGAAAACTACCAAAAGTCAGAGGTGGTAGTTCCTTCTGAATTCCATTTTCTGGTGTGATCAGCTTCTCCGTCTTCTTCGCAGTCTCATGCAGTGTTTTCCGGCGCCGAGCCATCAATTCCTGTGACAATTGCAATCTTTGATATTGTGCGCCGAGAGAAACGGTAAACATGCGCCGAGAGACCAAATTATTCCTATGCACAAAGGATGAAAGAACTTCTTTCAGAGTTTTTACACGCTTGATCATTTTTTTAATTATTATTTAAAAAAATATAATCATTTCTTGGTTATTCCATAAGGAACACTATTTTTTATTATTATCATATTATAAAAATTAAGCTCAACATTTAATAAGTTAACTGACTACAATAATCATAAAAGTACTTTTTTTTTCATCTCTACCATCTTACCAACATTCATCTTCTTCACTCCATTTTCGAATTTCTGATACATATGTGAATGCCACCTAAATTCAAGATGTATCAATTTATACGTCTTTTGTACTTTATATATCAAGTATCACTTTTATCACGACCCAAATTTCATATTAGGCCGTGATAGCGCCCAACACCGTTGTTAGGCAAGCCAACACTAATCAAAGAGTAAATCCTCATTTATGTAGTTAGTACGTGATAACTTCCATTATAGATTTAAGAAACTTTTAGTTTTAAAAACATAAGCATATTTAAATGAAAGAAATAAATGTGAATCTCAATCATGAAGACAAGTCAAAACATCATAATTCTACTAATGTGTGTGCTGGTGTCACAAGTGTGTGGATAATCTAGTAAAATATACATCACCATACTATCCCACTGTCTGGAAAAGGAATAGAAAGGAAACATAAGTACAAAAGAAAGACTCCAGCTGCTGCAGAACGGCTCAAAAAGGCAGCTCACTGAAAAGTCTCAAGCTGAGGAGTCCACTCTACGCGCCGGACGGATGGCTAGATGCACCTGCCTCAAAGCATGTACAATCAAGTACAGAAGTGTAGCATGAGTACATAGAAATATGTACCCAGTAAGTATCTCGCCTAAGCTCACAGAAGTAATGACGAGGGGTCGACTCTGACACTTACTAGGGCCAACAAATATAACAATGAAGTTCAATATATTTAATTCACAATGTACGTAGATGACATCAAGCTCAAATAAGAATAATTACTAAAAATCCTTTCATCTGTTATAAAAAAACAATTGTAAAGTAAATAAACTAAAGACAAGTGTAGAGAGAAACAGATATATTATTGAACTTTCAAATTGATGTACATAATGAACTGAAATCTCCTTTATTTATAGAAGAAGGAAGTTGTTGTGTAAGCTGCTACTGCAAGCTGCTGTGTAAGCTACTTGTAAGCTGCTACTGTAAGCTGCTGTGTAAGCTGCTTGTAAGCTGCTGTGTAAGCTGCTTGTAAGCTGCTGTGTAAGCTGCTGTGTAAGCTGCTTGTAAGTTGCTACTATACCAGATGTAGATAATCTTCTTCCGAGAGTAATGTTTATCCATAACGGAGTACCAAAATGATAAGCTTCTTCAGGAGGTTTATTTCCAATAGAGTACTAAATAGATAAACATATTTACGACAGTGTCCCATATGGATAAGCTTCTTCAGGAAGCTTATTTACAACGGAGTACTAAATGAACATCTATTATATAATATATATTTATAACACTCCCCCTTGGATGTCATTAAAAGATAATGTGCCTCATTAAAACCTTACTAGGAAAAACCCCGTGGGAAAAAGGTTCTACNGCTGTGTAAGCTGCTTGTAAGCTGCTACTGCAAGCTGCTGTGTAAGCTGCTTGTAAGCTGCTACTGTACCAGATGTAGATAATCTTCTTCCGGGGGTAATGTTTATCCATAACGGAGTACCAAAATGATAAGCTTCTTCAGGAGGCTTATTTCCAATAGAGTACTAAATAGATAAACATATTTACGGCAGTGTCCCATATGGATAAGCTTCTTCAGGAAGCTTATTTACAACGGAGTACTAAATGAACATCCATTATATAATATATATTTATAACACTCCCCCTTGGATGTTCATTAAAAGATAATGTGCCTCATTAAAACCTTACTAGGAAAAACCCTGTGGAAAAAAGTTCTAGTGAAGGAAAAAGAGTACACATATTTAGTAATACGCATTGCTAGGTGCCTCATTAAAAACCTTATAAGGAAAACCCTATGGGAAAAAATCTTAGTAAGGAAAAAAAAGTGCATCGCGTATTTTACTCCCCTTGATGAAAACCTTGTTTCAAATATTTGAGTCTCTGCATTCCAATCTTGTATACCATCTTCTCAAAATTTGAAGTTGGAAAAGATTTAGTGAATAAATCTGTCGGATTGTCAGTTGAACGGATTTGTTGCACATCAATGTCACCATTTTTCTGAAGATCGTGTGTGTAGAATAATTTTGGTGAAATGTGCTTCGTTCTATCACATTTTATAACTCCTCCTTTCAATTGGGCTATGCATGCAGCATTGTCTTCGTATAAAATTATGGGTCTTTTCTCACATTCCAAACCACATTTTTCTCGAATACAATAAATTATTGATCTCAACTATACGCATTCCCTACTTGCTTCATGAATAGTTATTATCTCAGCATGATTTGAAGAAGAAGCAATAATAGATTGCTTTGTGGAGCGCCATGATATGACAGTACCTCCATAAGTAAATACGTACTCGGTTTGAGATCGAGCTTTATGGGGATCAGATAAATAACTTGCATCTGCATAACCAACAAGATCTGCAGTATCTTTGTTAGCATAAAACAAACCCATATCAAGAGTTCCCTTTAAATATCGCAATATATGCTTAATCCCGTTCCAATGTCTCCGTGTAGGAGAAGAACTATATCTTGCTATTAAATTAACAGAAAATGCTATGTCAGGCGTTGTAGCATTAGCAAGATACATTAATACACCAATTGCACTGAGATATGGTTCTTCGGGACCAAGGAGTTCCTCATTCTCTTCTGGAGGTCGGAATAAATCCTTATTCACTTCAAGTGATCGAACAACCATTGATGTACTCAATGGGTGCACTTTGTCCATGTAAAAGCGTTTTGTCTTTCCAAGATCTTTCATCTCAAATTCTTTCTTAAGATATTCAATTGCCTTTTGGAGCTCTTCTGGAGTTCCAACAAGATTTATGTCATCAACATAAATAGCAAGTATAACAAATTCTGATGCCATTTTCTTTATAAAAATACATGGACAAATAACATCATTTATGTAACCTTCTTTCAGCAAATATTCACTAAGGCGATTATACCACATGCGCCCAGATTGCTTTAAACCGTACAAAGATCTTTGTAATCTGATTGAATACATTTCCCGAGATTTTAAATTTGCTTCGGGCATTTTAAATCCTTTAGGGATTTTCATGTAAATTTCATTATCAAGTGACCCGTCCAGATAAGTTGTAACCACATCCATAAGATGTATTTCAAGCCTTTCATGTAAGGCTAAACTGATGAGATATAGAAATGTTATGGAATCCATAACGGGTGAATATGTTTCTTCATAATTGACTACAAGTCGTTGTGAGAATCCTTGTGCGACAAGGCGAGCCTTGTATCTTTCAACTTCATCTTTATCATTTCTTTTCCGCACAAAAACCCATTTATGACCAACTGGCTTTATACCAGCAGGTGTTTGGACTACTGGTCCAAAGACCTCTCTTTTAGCAAGGGACTTCAATTCCGATTGAATTGCCTCTTGCCATTTTGGCCAATCAGATCTTTGTCGACATTCTTCGACAGATCGGGGTTCAAGATCCTCACTATTTTGCATAATGTTTAGTGCAACATTATATGCAAAAATATTATCCACCACTATTTCAGATCGATTTAAATTAATCCCATCACCAGTAGAACTTATTAAAAGTTCCTCACTCACCTGAGTCTCGGGTTCATTGATTTCTTCAAGAATCTCAGAACTAATCAGATCTTGGGTCTCTTCAGGAGATACCTTCATAATATTATTTTGATCATTTGTCGATTTCCTTTTTCTAGGATTTCGATCTTTAGAACCCAAAGGCCTACCACGCTTCAGGCGTGTTTTGGGTTTACTAGCTATCATACTAGTAGATGGTCCTGCTGGGATATCAATTCGGATAGGCACATTCTCTGCAGTGATATGTGATTTAGTAATCCTTTTCAAATCAGTAAATGCATCTGGCATTTGATTTGCTATATTCTGTAAATGGATGATCTTCTGGACCTCCTGATTACATATAGGGGTACGTGGATCAAAATGAGATAATGATGAAACTTTCCACACAATTTCTCTTTTGATTTCCTTTTTCTCTCCCCCTAATTGTGGGAAATTTGTTTCATTAAATCGACAATCTGCAAATCGAGCAGTAAATAAATCTCCCGTCAATGGTTCAAGATAGCGAATAATAGAGGGTGATTCAAACCCAATATATATTCCTAACCTTCTCTGTGGGCCCATCTTACTACGCTGTGGTGGTGCTACTGGCACATATACAGCGCATCCAAAAATTCGTAGATGGGCAATATTTGGTTCATGACCAAAAACTAATTGTGACGGAGAATATTTATTATAATGTGTCGGTTTGAGACGAATAAGTGATGCTGCATGCAAAATAGCGTGTCCCAAACAATAGTGGGCAATTTTGTTTTCATAAGTAGTGGTCTTGCTATTAATTGCAGGCGTTTAATAAATGACTCTGCAAAGCCATTTTGAGTATGAACATAACTTTCATCCCAATTGATAGACAATAATCATCAAAAGCTTGAGATGAGAATTCTCCAGCATTATAAAGGAGAATAGCCTTTATAGGATAATCTAGGAATTGTGCCCTTAATTGAATTATTTGGGCTAATAGCTTTGCAAACGCCAGGTTGTGAGATGATAGTAGACACACATGGGAAAATCTTGAAGATGCAACTATTAGGACCATAAAATATCTAAACAACCCACTTGGTGGGTGAATAGGTCCACATATATCCCCATGTATATGCTCTAAAAAGGCAGGGGATTCAAAGCTAACCTTCATTGGTGATGGTGTAGTTATCATTTTTCCTTGATAACAAGCATCACAAGAAAATTCATCATTTGTAAGAATCTTCAGGTTCTTTAGTGGATGTCCACTTGAATTTTCAATAATTCGTCTCATCATTATTGATCCAGGATGGCCCAAACGGCCATGCCAAATATCAAAAGTATTTGAATTAATAAACTTCTAGTTTACGATAGAGTATGCTTCAACTGCACTGATCTTTGAATAGTATAAGCCAGAAGATAAAGTTGGTAACTTTTCTACAATGCATTTCTGGCCAGAAATATTCTTTGTAATACAAAGATATTCCTCGTTCATTTCATCTATTGTCTCAACATGATACCCATTTCGGCGGATATCTATAAAACTCAACAAGTTTCTTCGGGACTTGGAGGAGAATAATGCATTGTTTATAATAAGTTTTGTTCCCTTAGACAGAAATACAATTGCTCTTCCGGAGCCTTCAATCAAACTTATATTACCAGAAATTGTAGAAACATTTGCTTTTTCCTTATGCAAATAAGAAAAGTATTTCTGATCTTTGAATATGGCATGAGTTGTTCCACTATCAATTACACAAATATCTTCATGATTGGTCTTTGATCCAAACATAATTTGAGGATTATCCATATTATTTTGTACTTTCAAAGTATTTGCTCGAGATGGCAGAGTCTCGTGCTGATAACGTGTTATAAAATAACAATTGTAAAGTAAATAAACTAAAGACAAGTGTAGAGAGAAACTGATATATTATTGAACTTTCAAACTGATGTACATAATGAAATGAAATCTCCTCTATTTATAGAAGAGAGGAAGATGATGTATAAGGTGCTACTGCAAGCTGCTGTGTAAGTTGCTTGTAAGCTGCTACTGCAAGCTGCTGCGTAAGTTGCTTGTAAGCTGCCACTGTACCAGATGTAGATAATCTTCTTCCGGGGATAATGTTTATCCATAACGGAGTACCAAAATGATAAGCTTCTTCAGGAGGCTTATTTCCAATAGAGTACTAAATAGATAAACATATTTACGGCAGTGTTCCATATGGATAAGCTTCTTCAGGAAGCTTATTTACAATGAAGTACTAAATGAACATCCATTATATAATATATATTTATAACATCATCCAATTAATAAAACTAGGCACTTTCCTCATTTAAAATAAGTGACCCTTCAAGCAATAAATTATACGAATTATAAGAGTTTCGGTTCTATTATTATACACAATTACCACCGAGGACGTTCGGCCCGATCCAACATAAAAGTAAAATGTGCATTGTCGATAGTCGAACGGCACGAACCATAGATGCATCTATTCACCCCACTTGCGAATCATACATGCGACACGGTAAAAGCAGAACCCCACTCGTGAATCATACGTGCAATGCGGTCAACATAATTTTCATCCACTACTAGAAATCTGGTAAAAAGCAACCACTAATAGCGACCGACGCTTATGTCAATTTACCAACCAAAACACGTCCAAACACGCTTGGTCGCTATATTGGTGGTCCTTTTACCTTTGCGACCAAAGTTGGTCGCTAATTAGCGACCAACTTTGGTAGCGACCAACTTTGTTCACTAAGGTAAAAGGACCAACTCTGCAGTGTAAAAAAATTGACCAACTTTGGTCGGTACAATATTTTAATAATATAAATTTACCGACCAAAGTTTGTCGGTATATTTAAATTATGATATTTAATTATTACTATCATTTAAAAATTACCGACCAAAGTTGGTCGGTAAATTAAAATATATATATTTAATAATACCGACCAAAATTGGTCGCTAATATTAAAATTTGGGTTCTTAAGCGACCAACCTTGGTCGCTAATCTTTAATTTTTTAATTTTTTTTTAGACATAAGCGACCAGCCTTGGTCGCTAATTTTCAGGAAAAGTTTTTTTAATAGGGAAGCGACCAAGTTTGGTCGGTTTTGTGGGTTATAATTTTGGCATAAAATGCATGTTTTGGCAGCTACACCACCTGCCAGCATACCAAAATCCCTAAATAACAATACAATACAATTCTATACAAAAATCCCCAAAACAACAACACAACAACAACAACAATACAATTCAAAAAAAAATTAAAACTAACAAATTAAAGTTCAATAAAACTAACAAACTAAATTAACAAAACCAAGTTAAAGCTTATTATAACTAGTTCAAAACCGGTTCTATTTGTCTAGTTCAAAGTATGTAAAAGTCAAGGAGTGTTTTGTACAACATTATCATCACCGTCTGATGAACTTTCATTTACAAGACGGTATAGAGAAGGGTCTTGTCGAGGACAAGAAGAACGATCACGGGGAGGACGGGAGGAGCTATCACAAGGAGGACAGAAGGAACAGTCACGTTCAAGTCGAGCCTCTGGCGCTGATGACTCACGTGACCGGAGAATCGGAAAAGTTCCACTAGATAGGAGAGTTCTGAGCTAAGCTTTCATGCCAAGGTACTGAGCATCTCTAAACTTTTCTCTTTCCTTGGCCTCTTCTAGCTCGGATATGAGCTTTGCCACAGTTTGCCGCATAGCGGAGAGGCTCTCCCCATCAAGTTGCTCGCCTTGCGAGGAAGTCCATATTCCTTGCATTCCAAACTTATAGCGATGGAATTTCTTAGTAGGAAGCCTGTATATCTTCCCCCATTTTGGATCGCCAGCAGCCTCCATCCATATTCTTTCAGCATCCTCGTCCGAAGGTTGGGTTGGCTCGCCTGACTCATTAGGTGGCTGAGTGCGCATTAATTCGTCCATGTTAGTTTGGAAGCGACCCTATACGAAAAATTACATTGAATTAGTATTTCAAAATTTATATAAAAGTAAATCAAAATACTTAATGAAAAGTGAAAACTTACATATACAGTCGAGGCTCGAGGCTCGGCCCTCGACCCACCTTTCTTGATCCGTCTCTGTCTTCTTCTTTACAATATGAGTCTCCTTGAATAGCTCATCTTGGTTCATTGGATGCCCCAATTTCTTTTCCTGAAAACAAATTAATTTATAGTTAATAAACAGAATAGATATATTTTAAAAATTAAAATAAATTAAGCAATTACATACTAATCTTCTTTTTACTGTCCCTAGGTTGATCGCACCTCCAATGTGCAAGGAACCTCCCTTCTCAGATGCGCGAGCTTTCTTTCTTTTTTCGCTCTTCTCTAAGAACTTTGCGGTAATCCATTGCCTTTGCTTAAACTGCTTAAAAGAACATTTATACCCTAAATTGATTGAAAAATTGCTCCTTTAGCGAGAATGGAAAATCAGTCCAAGTCGCATAAGGGCCATCATAAAGCTTTCTGATGGCTTTGGTGATTATCCTCGTAGTCTTATTACTCGGGATGAACCTGCAATTTAACAAAAAGTAGATTAAAATCTTAGTACAAACTTTACAAAACAATAAACGTAATAACAAATAACTCTTACCCATCACCCTCAGGGACTATGATGATCCTGCCATATTGATCATAATGCATCTCCTCGTTATCATTATCATCACTGTCTGAAGCATGTATATCAGAGGCATGTGCAGAAGGTATAGGGGGTCAGAGCTACTATCTCGTAGGCGAAGGCCTGAAATAGATGGAGTCGCTGATGAAGATGGTTGTGATCCCTATGACTGTGACATAGTTGGATGAACCCCAAGTGGTTGTGATACTGATGGCTGTGACCTGAGTGGTTGTGACATGGATGGATGTGATCCATGTGGATGTGACATGGATGGATGCGATCCAATTCATAGACTAAAATTCCAATTCATAAACTAAAAGTCCAATTCATATCCTAAAAGTTCAATTCATATCCTAAAAGTTCAATTTATAAACTAAAAGTTCAATTCATAAACTAAATATTCAATTCATATCCAAAAGGTTCAATTCATCAATTAAAAGTTCAATTCATATCCTAAAATTTCAATTTATAAATGACAAGTCCAATTCATAAACTTAAATTTCGTTTCATATCCAAAAAGTTCAATTCATAAACTAAAAATTTAATTCATATCCAAAAGATTCAATTCATAAATTAAAAGTTCAATTCATATCCTAAAATTTTAATTTATAAACTACAAGTCCAATTCATAGACTTAAATTCTGTTTCATATCCAAAAAGTTCAATTCATAAACTAAAAATTTAATTCATATCCAAAAGATTCAATTCATAAATTAAAAGTTTAATTCATATCCTAAAATTTCAATTTATAAACTGCAAGTCCAATTCATAGACTAAAATTCCAATTCATAAACTAAAAGTCCAATTCATATCCTAAGAGTTCAATTCATGTCCTAAAATTTTAATTTATAAACTAAAAGTTCAATTCATAAACTAAAGGTTCAATTCATATCCTAAAAGTTCAATTCATAAACTAAAAGTTCAATTCATAAACTAAAAGTTCAATTCATATCCAAAAAGTTCAATTCATAACTAAAAATTCAATTCATATCCAAAAGGTTCAATTCATAGATTAAAAGTTCAATTCATATCCTAAAATTTCAATTTATAAACTACAAGTCCAATTCATAGACTAAATTCCAATTCATAAACTAAAAGTCCAATTCATATCCTAAAAGTTCAATTCATATCCTAAAATTTCAATTTATAAACTAAAAGTTCAATTCATACACTAAAAATTCAATTCATATCCAAAAGGTCCAATTCATAAACTAAAGGTTCAATTCATATAATAAAATTTCAATTTATAAACTAAAAGTTCAATTCATAAACTAGAAGTTCAATTCATATCCAAAAATTTCAATTCATACACTAAAAATTCAATTCATATCCAAAAGGTCAAATTCATATCCTAAACCTTAGATTCTAACTAAACTATCAAGAAAATACAAAGTATAAATCAAATCTAACTAAACTAAATTCAACACTAATTAAATTAATTAGTTAATAAATTTAATTAACAAAACTAATTAAAACAAGACCTAAACCCTAGTCCTCAATAAAATACAATCTTCAAAGAATTGAAACAATAAACTACAATGTTGAAATAATTGAAACAAAAACTAGAAATAACAAAGAAATGGGTTATAATCAAACCTAGATTTTTTTTAGGTAGAGAAGAAGAGAGAGGGGCGGCAGTCCACTGGTGGGCGGTGGGCGGCGACAGCGAGGCAGGCAATGATGGTGGTGGGGCGGGGTGGGGAATGGGATTTGTGTGAGGGAAATAGAGAAGGGGAGGGGGAAGTGTTGAGAGAGAGTTGGGGAAATTTTGGGGAAGAAAATAAGAGAAATGGGGGGGGGGGGGGG
>ML414596.1:0-57634 GCA_005239525.1 Nicotiana knightiana | reverse complement strand
CCCAGTCATATAGGGGAGCCTCTGCCCCTATTTGAGCTACTGGGTCCACTACGTCATCCCCATTATTGTTCCGGTTCTGTGGATCTTCCATGTCAGTTTCAATTTGTTCAATTTGTGGTTGATGTTTGCTTTTCCGGTTGGTCCGGTTTATGGCCCTGAAAACTTTCTCAGGGTCTGATAAGGCTTCGATTACTTCACCAGTCCTCGATGAGTTTCTAGGCATGCACCTGCAACGCGTTAGCAAACGTTAAATTTCAATGTGAAATCGAAATTTTGAAGAAAATTGATTATATTTCAGACTTTTGTATTTCTTCTAACTCAATTGATAATACCGATAATTCCCCAGCAACGGCGCCAAAATTTGATCACGCTCAACTATGTCTTGTAGAAGACTAAGCGGGCGTTGCAAATATAATCCGGGGTATTACGCCCAGAGTCGATCCCACAAGGAATTTACGTATCAATTGAATCTATAAAATACTAATCTGTTGTTTAATCAAGTTTCTCAAGATTTTTGAATATCAATAAGAGTTTTTTAACTAATTATACTAACAATAATAATTAACTAGCAATTAAGTAACAATATAATGTAAACGATGATAAAGAAGGGTCCACGGTTATGGTTTCCCCCGTTGGTGAATTCTTCCTTAGATATTTCTTATAGTTTAAGTGGCTATCTTTATCAATCATGAACGCTCTAACTATTATAAATCTCTCTCAAGTAATTATGATAATTTAATAGATGCACTCTTTCAAGTTACACTAGCTAGATCGCAATACAGTTCAATTTAGATTGCACCCGAGGTATCGTTATCTCTAACCTAACCTCTAAACCCTCGGTTATGACTTTCGTCTATACTCCGGGAGTGGTGTTGTTCAAAAAACTACCATAATATGCACTCTCTCTCAAGTAGATACATAATAAATAGGAAGAGTTAATCGAGAGCTCTTTCAATCAACTACAATAAGAACGTAGTTAAACAAAAAGAGATTAATCAACCAAAATATATTAATATCACCATGAATTCATCCCCAACGGGTTCTACCAAAACCCTAGACTAAAGAATTTAGCTACTCATGTTATTGAGAATCAAAACTAAAAGAAATTGCATAATGGAAATACAAAGTAATGAATACTAGATGTAGAAATCAATGTTTGTCACTTCTATGGTGTTTTCTTGTTGAATCCTTCCGAATCTCCTTCGTCTTCTCCAAGTTGTGTTGTTTGGTGTCTATTTATATGTTTAGGGAGAACCCTAACCATGTAGGAGACTTCTATTTCAACCGGGAAACACTTAAACTCGTCAAAACTCAGATTTGGCCGAACTGGGAACCCCGGGCGTTTGGACCTTAAAGCCTGGCTAACGCCAGGGTAGGGCTGGCGTTTCAGCCCTAACGCCTGGCTAACACCAGGGTAGGGCTGGAGTTTCAGCCCTAAGGCCTGGCTAACGCCAGGTAGGGTCAGGCTGTAGGTCTCTGTCGCCCGACTATCGCCCGGGTGTCTCCTTTTGCGTATTTTTCGACGTATTTGCATCCCTTTAGCTCAGTTTCAATCTCCAATTCACCTACACATAAAATAAACTCTATTAAGCACATAACAAGTGTATTTTAATCATTAATGCACCTCAAATGTACGGTATATCACATGTTAAGCTATGCATTCTAGCCTCGCATCAGTTTCCGACGGATGAGTTCTTCATTCAATCCCGAGATGTATCATTTATGATACTGATTGATCTAAGGGGGGCATACCCTTACGTCCCTCTTCGAGTTATGAGGCAAGCATGAAGGAAGCAAGTCATCCCTAGGGTCGAGAAGATGAGCCATCTTCGAGCTGACTTTTAAAATAATGACAGTCCTCACAAGTGCCAAGCTCAGCACCTGTGGCACTACAAGATTATACTTGATAAAGACACCATCGAGCCAGATAGATATCATGCTGTTTGTACCCATTTCTATCTTGGTTGGTTAGAAGAGGATTTGGGTGGCCAGAGAAAGCCGGGGTACGTTCGAGGTCACAGGGTTATAGATAAAAGGGCCGAGGCACAAGTCAAATACAACCAACTGCGCAAAAGGATCCAGGAATATGAGGATGACCACCACAAGATACATGAGTCCAACAAGAAATTGATCGAGGAATGGAAGGACATGGCTATCAACGCCAACAAGAGGCTGGGGTACTTGGAATGAGGTATAGTCAAGCTGGAAGAAAAGTTCATCAAAAGAGTCGAAGATTGTCAGAATGCTGAGGGAGCTGCAGAGGGATACCTAGCCAGAACCTACCTGTTGCTGGGACTTCGCGAGGTTGGAATATTGTACAAGGAAAGCAAGAATGCCGAGTCTGGGGAAGGTCCTTCTGGGACCAAGTATATATGAGTGTCTGTACTTTTCTATCAATGTAATAAGGCCAATGGCCATTAGTGACATTTATTTTTCGTCTATCATTTTGGGATTTGTCTATTTTTCTTATCAATAAAATGAGGCATTTAGCATTTTAAGTTCTCCAAATCAATTTGTCGCTAGGCCTACCTCGGGCACAAAGAGGTTCCCAACTTAGGACGCGCTTTACATTTCCGCATTATTTGTTTAAATACCGCAATATTCTTTTCATAATCCTCACTTACTTGGTTACCTTTTATTTTTGTTTCTTTTTCTTACCCCCGTCCCCAAAGGTTAGTTCGTGCATTCTGACATCATCAACCTATCGCACAAGATCCAAGGGCCCTCCACCTACTCTTTCTCCTACTCCTACTAAGGGCAAAGACAAAGGCAAAAGTAAGATGGAAGAATCCAGCGGCACCAGAAAGGAGAATATGATTGAACGGGTAGAGGCCACTGATGGTCGAGGTATTCAGGTCCTGCATGAAAGCATGTCACCACTTGAACAGAAATTGCTAAAGTTTCAGGAAAAACTCGATCAAGTCCGGAATCTTGCCAACTTGTCATTTTCCCTCAACGTCCCTGACGTCAACCTTCCAAATGCTCGAAACCCCGCATCTTCACAAAACATCTCAAGACAATAAAATCATCCTGCATCTCACTATCACGTCACTCCTCCAAAGAACCAAACTCTTCCGACGCAGTGGAATGCTTGCCACACCTCAAATAACACTCCACTACTCATCCCAGAACCTCAAAACCCCACAAAGGACCATTTCCACACCTATAACAATCCCATCTATGTGGAAACTGTGACCCACTCCACTCCGCCTATCTCACAGGCATCCGAGTCTGACGGAAATTACTTACTTATCAGGAACCTGGCCGAGGAGCTTAAGAAAATGACCGGCTGAGTCCAGGGTGTTGAAGGAACAAAGGGACTTGAGGTTGAATTATGAAGACCTTCGTATCCAACCTGATGTCGAACTGCCCAAGGGGTAAAAACCTCCAAAGTTTGAAATGTTTGATGGTACTGGTGATCCGAGAGTCCATCTGAGGACCTATTGTGACAAATTGGTTGGCATTGGGAAGGATGAAAGAATCCGCATGAAGCTGTTAGTGAGGAGTTTGAAGGGAGATGCACTGTCTTGGAACATCATCCAAGACCCCAAGAAATGGTCAAACTCGGTAAGCATGGCGTCTGATTTTATGGACAGGTTTAGATTCAACACACAGAACGCACCAGATGTGTTCTACATTCAAAATTTGAAGAATAAACCAACATAAACCTTTCAGGAGCATGCTAATCGCTGGAGGTATGAAGCCGCTAAAGTCAGACCTGCTCTATAGGAAGATCAGATGAACAAGTTCTTTGTCCGGGCTCAGGACCCGCAATATTATGAACGGTTAATTATGGTTGAAATCCACAAGTTCTCCGACATCATCAAATTGGGTGAGCGGATTGAAGAAGGTATTAAAAGCGGTATGGTTACAAATTTTGAAGCCTTGAAAGCCACTAACAAGGCTTTACAGTCCAGTGGTGTGTCTAAGAAGAGAGACGTGGGAGCCGCAATGATTGCACAAAGAGTCAAGTCACCACTCAAATACCAAACTTATCCAACACCTCCACTCACATACCAGCCAACCCTAAACTACCAAGCTCCACCACCCACATATCAACTTGCTTCGCCCAGGTACTCACAAATCGCTCCCGTTTACCACACTTATAATTCCCAGCCATCCCATTACCAATCACCCCCCTGCACGCCAAAACTTCCCTAGAGCTCGTCCCAATTTTGATCGCCGCCCTCCAAAGCAATACACCGCCATAGCCGAGCCCATTGACCAGCTGTATGAGAAGCTCAAAGCTGCTGGTTATGTCACACCTATCCCTGATGCCACCCCTGAGAACCCTTCTCAGTGGGTTAACCTAAACAAATCCTGTCCATACCATTCCGGCATGAAAGGACACACCATCGAAAAATGCCGCTCTTTGAAGGACAAAATACAGACTCTCATTGACAACAAGATTATTGTGGAAAAAGTCCTGGCTCCAAACGTCTGCGACAATCTTTTGCCCGACCATAAAGATAGAGGTATCCATATGATTGAAATAGAAGATGATTAGGATCCCGAGGGATCAATCGGGTTGATGGCAGAAGGCGATGACCCAAAGAAACCCGCAGTCACTCTCAAACCGATCATAGTACAGATTCAACCATCTGAGGACGTTGAGGTAAATATGTCTATACCATTTGAGTTTGAAGCAGTTCCACCTGCAAAGTCACCAGTGCCAATTGAAGTTGAGTTTGTATCTCCAGCAAATGCACCGGCACCATTCGAGATCGCAGTCTTGCCACCCCGAACACACATTCTGTTTGAAGTAAGGATGGCCGCACCAATTCCGGTGGCAATGTCAACCACGTCACCCTTCTATTCAGATTCTATCTCTTGGGAATACGTAGCCGAGGCGAGAAATAAAGGAAAGGTCAGGTCTAAGGAAGCTGTCGCAGCACAGGGTATGACGAGAACTGGTAGGGTCTACACCCCTAAGCATCTGGCCGAGTCAAGCAAGCAGGCTGCCAACCGGCCTCCCCTTATCGAAACAGGTCCCGATGACCTTTTGAGAAAGGTACAGGCTAAGGAGTATTCAGTCATCAACCAACTGAACAAGACACCAGCACATATATCCATCCTCTATTTGCTACAGAATTCTAAAACACACAGAAATGCTTTGTTGTAAGTGTTGAATGAAGCATATGTGCCAAACAACATCACTAGCGAGGAAATGGCCAATATGGTAGGCCAGGTACTGGAGAGTCATAAAATCACTTTTCATGAGGACGAGCTACCACCTGAAGGATTGGGGCACAACAAAGTGCTGCACATCACCGTGCAATGCGAAGATCATTTCATCACAAGAATCTTGATTGATGGAGGTTCCAATCTTAACATATGTCCGTTGATAACACTTAATAAATTGGGTAAAGGGCTACATGAGATACGGGATGGAGCACTCAATGTGAAAGCCTTCGATGGTTCTCAGAGGTCCACAATGGGGGAGATCAGTTTATGTCTGCAGATGGGACCGACTTGGTTCGAAGTGGATTTCCAGGTGATAGATGCGCCAGCATCCTACAACTTATTGTTGGGAAGACCTTGGATTCATGCTGCTGGGGCCATAGTGTCAACGCTACATCAGGCGGTAAAATTTGAGTGGAACCACCAAGAGGAGATTATTCATTGTGACGGTAGCAAGCCCATTTATAGTCGTCAAACTATTCCTGTGATTGACGGAAAAAGGAAGATAGGCGGGGGAACTTACCACCACATTGAGTGGTTCAATTCTATCGACAAGGAAAAGTGGTGGGATAGCAAGATTGAGAGAATCCTGAACTGGAGAGGATATGAGCCAGGCAAAGCGCTCGGTAAGAACCTCCAAGGGATCAAGAAGCCCATAAAGCTCAAGAAACATGGTACTACTTTCAGTCTGGAGTATGTGTACACTTGGAAGGAATTCAACGACTGGTCGCCACCTTGGCGCAGTCCCTATTACCCTTTGGAGCAGACAATACCTCATCTTGAGCAGACTTTCAAGTAGGCCGACATTATTTACGGATCAGACGAAGAAGAAGCACTTGCAGCGATGTGGAGTTTGTTCCTAGAGGACGAGGATATGGATTGTTGTGTTGTTCTCGAGGAGAAGGGGGATGAAGGCCCTTCCGTACAGACTGTATGCAAGGGAACATATCTCAAGAACTGGTCTATCAAGACAACCAAAGCCCGACGAGCCTCGGGGTAGCAAGGCTAAAACAAGCATTATTTACTGTTTTATTTACTAAGTGATTTTCCTTTTCCTGCATTTTTTAATTTCTTCAATAAGATCTTCAATGTTCAAAACAGTTATTCAATTCATCAAAGCATCTTCTAAATTTCTCTTACGAATCCGATATTTATTGCTATTGTTTTCTCTCATCACTTTATTTATACACCATTATTATTACTTGTCTTGATAAACCGATGACTGTGACATGCAATGAGAAAACGCAGCAAACAGACATTGATTCAGACGAAGACGACATACCTGACGAGATTGTCAAAGAAGTTGAGAACCTTGAGAACAGACCTAAGTCCAACCTGGAAGAGACTGAAGTTATCAACCTGGGAGGTTCAGAAAACGTCAAGGAGCACTCATACTTATAGAAATGGACGGAGAAGTTTGGCCGAAACCGATCAATTCAGATGTAGTCAATCGCTACTATGTGTAATATTTATGCTTTCTCAGTGATGTAAATTGAACTACACCTGAATTGATTCTCGTTTAATAGGGGATACGTAGGCAGCCCAATGGGTTCGGTCACAATTCAATAAAAATCTATTTTTCCCCGCAATTGGAAACTGGGGCAGAATTTTGAGGAGCAGTCCACAAGCATTCACCCAGCCAACTAAGGCAGAATTTGAGGAGAACTCTCAAAATTATTAAGCAAGTTCAGCCAATCGCCGCGCGAGCAGCAGTTAGCGGCGTCCACCCAGCAAACTGGGGCAGAATTTTGAGCAGGACCCTCAAAATTCCGTAGCAGGAGAGGTTGCAATGTCTCAAGTTGTGTCATGTCGTCGGTTCATCTAAAACTATTTTAGGTTATATATTATATCTTACAAAATCATGCACATTTATTTTTTCTGAAGCAGCTTGTTTAGTGAACGCTACCCTAATGATACAGACAGTATCATCATGATCAAGCAAATGAGCCAAGCAGTGCCAGTAGGAATGCGAACTAACCTTTCCCCTTTACAAAACTCACGATCTTTCTTTGGATGCAGACAAAAAATTACAAAAGCCCCAAAACATATTATCCGCTCAAAGGACAGACATTGTTCATCAAACTTGCATATTGCATTCGCATTTGCATATTGCATAAGGCTAACTTTCTGCCTTCCGAGGTTAAACGCTACCTCCATCCGCATTCGCATATTGCGTAAGGCTACCTTTCTGCCTTCCGAGATTAAACGCTACCTCGATCTATATTCGCATCTTGCATAAGGCTACCATTCTGCCTTCCGAGGCTAAACGCTACCTCTCATTTACTTCTCAAAAGCAACTAATGCCTCTAGCATTACTTACTGGGATATCCTTTTGGGCTAAGCTCTACCCCTTTAATTCGCAAGACTAAGCTCTGTCTTGTCAGCATCATACTATTGCATCTTCATAGGCTGAAATATCGCCAACTTATCCAAAGGCGTCATCGTTCAGAGGCACCATCTTCATGGCCCGAGAACACCATGTTATGGCCTGAGGATCTATTATATTAGTTTGCATATCATTGTTAAAAGGCATCATGGTTTGGAGGCATCATCTTCATGGCCCGAGAACATCATTTCATGGCCTGCGAATCCTGCATCAAGAAATTCATGGCCCAGGACATCATTGTCTAAAGACGTCATCCTTAACCGTCCAAAGACAACATTCATAGTCCAACGAGAATTTGCATCATGTTTAAATTATGCACGATATGATTGTACTACTCATTTGCAGGTAACCTTGCAAGCAGCAGCTGTCCCGGCAGGAGCAATCCTGCTCCAGTTCTCCTAATTACCCCGTAAGCCGTTTATTCACTCAGTTCTATATGTTGCATCCGTCCTTATAAAACATCATCGGTATACTTCGCCGGTGGATCCTGAACTACGTACGGCCTGTTTCCAATAAAACCAGGGATATGTAGGCAACTCAGAAACCAGGGTGCGGCCTAAACCTGTTCAAACCGCTTCGCTCGGTCAAAATTGGCCATCATGTCTTTACCCGACAACTCTTCCATCCTTCCCGGGTAAAGAGGGACAGTTGTTGATACCCAATTTTTTCCTCAAACTATTTTAAAATTTGAATATACCTTTAAAATCACTCTTTATAATAACTGGTATTTTTTCGTAATTTTTCATATTTTTATTAAATTCTTTTCCAATTTATTTAGTATTTTTATATTCAATAATTATTCATAAATTGTATTATAAATAATTTCAAAATATTTCCAGTTTAATATATCATTTTTTGATCTTATTAGTATTTAATTATTTCATAAATTAGCCAATTTGGCGTTATTTAGCTATAATTGCAGTAAGTTTTGCAATTATAGCCTAATTGTATACTCTATACTATTTAATTCGTTAATTAGCCTTTTTTATATTTTAAATACTAGTTAATTACCTTAATTTTACCTATTTAGTCTTAATTTCATTTTTTGTATAATTACTATCTATTTTTTATTAAATTACTTTATCTAATTTTAAAGGGTATTAAACAAGTAGCCATCTTTATTGAAATCCTAGACTAAATCAAACCTGGTCCTAACCCAATTAATCTAGCCCAATACCCAAGCCCAATATCCTATCTACCCGGCCCAACTCAGGGTCAATCTTGAGTGTTGATCAAATTTGATCAACGGTCCAGATCTATCCCTTTATTAATTAGACCTAGATGACTCCCCCCCCCCCTCTCATTTCCCCCCTCTCATTCTCTCTCAACCGGTCTCTCTACCTCCCTCTCTCTATCTTCGGTTCTCTCTAGAACCTTCCACCTTCCCCCCTTCCGATGAGCTCTGTACACCTTCTCCAAACACTTCCCTCGCCGGAAACCATGGCCTCTCATCATCTCCTGGCCCCTGCACTACCCTGAGGTCCTCAAGTGACCCAGAGGCGGTTCAACTCATACATGTGGTCCCTCATGCCATTTTTCGGCCACCTCCGGCCGTTTGAGTAATATCTATGACATTTTAAGGTTTTCTTATTTTCTTTGGGTTCTTTAAAACCCTAGCTCTAAAATTTTTCGATTTTCTTTTTGATTTGTCTTAGATCTGTGTATATTATGGTCTCTTTATTATTTTTCTTAAAGGTTTTTCGATTTCTCTAAAATGACGCTTCATCTTCAACTAGGGTTTCTTAACCCCTTTCAAAACGCTTTCCCTTCTGATTTTTGGTACTAACCTATGATTCTCAGTATATTTTAAATGTTGGATTAAGCATTCTCTCTTTACTTGAGTTATTCTGTTAAAAAAAACCCAATTTTAGGGTTTTGAGTTCGTCCTTGTTGCTGTGTTTAGTTGATCTGTATGTTTCTCATAAACATCCTACAATTCTGTGATTGTTACTTATGTTTGGTTGTTAGAGTTTTTGTGTTCGATTATTCCTGACTATATCATGCTCTATACGGAACCCTAACTCATATTTGATATTGTTCTTTCTTATGGTCCTGATTCTAGTTTATTACCTACTTATTCTCATAGTGTCATGATAAATCAGTGTTATCTTCTCTATTTCCTTAGAACTGTGATATTCTCATTGAAACTGCGATTCTGTGTATTTTTCCTTAGAACTCTTTACTAATTTTGCATATTTGTGTGACATTTGCCTTATTTGATAACTGATTAGCTGTGATTTTGAGGGGTTTGTTACTAATTTTCAGAATTATTTGTACCTTCTGTTATGTATACGTCTGTTGTCAATTAATTATATACTTTCCTTAATTAATATATTCTGTACCTAGCCCTAATCACATGCCCTATTCTTTACTACACTTTGTACGATTAAAATCAGTCTTTCAAATTAGTTCTCTTTCCTTCTTTACTACTGTGGTATCCGTTTGAACTGTGCCTCCTTAGTTTTGGGGAGTACTTGTATTGATTGGATCCTGATTGTGTTTATTTCTATAATTATATACACTTTACTTGATTCCTTTCCTTTTGTTGCCACTACTTGTTACCGTTTGGGTATGATTCCTTAACTAAAGGAAGTTTGTATACTAAATTGGTTCTAATTGATGATTATTTCTATAATTACTGCTGAAATATTATTTTTACCTTATTCCTCTGCGTGCTTTTCAAAACTATATATACTCTATTCGTTCATTAGCACACACACGAACAACTAATCTGTTCAACTCTCTCTCTCTCTCTCTCTCTCTCACAACTAAAACTTGATCTAGATTCTCTCTTATGTTTTACTTGCTACTATTCTAAGTTAGTTGGCTGCAAGCCAAGGCTAACCATTGTGCCTCTCCTATTTCTGCTTTGTGTTTCTGCTTTCTTCACTTCACTGGTATGTTCTAATTCAGATTTCAGTCCTCAAACCAACATGTTTCTATTAATGTTGCAATTTATTGTGTTTCTAATCTGCTTCTATTTACTATTCTGTTGTTCAACATGTAACTAGGATCCTGAATCCACTCTACCTGTTAAGTTATGCTTTACTTGTCAATGACCAACATGTTTCTGTATACTTAGCACCTGCTTCTTATGTGAATCCCCCTGCCTATGACTGGTACATTAGTTTGATCACTGTCTTAGTTGTTTGGTATTGATACGTTAATCTAATCCGATACTTTGTTGTACCTATGATCCCCTGAACCCTTAGGAGTTTCTGATTGTTTGCTCATATATGTTTCCGTCTATTACATGTTTTCCCTTACTTGCTCTGTATTGGTCCCTCAAGTCCCATACTCCTGCTTGTGATTGTTGGACTATTCTTGGTCCTGTTATGTGATGCTGAGTTTGTTTTGAGAATGGTGTTCTCTCTAGTTGTTTTCGTCATTTAAACCTTTTGTTATGAAAAACAAAACTATTTTCACTAAGTCTCTCCTCTATTTCTAAACTGTTTTCCTACTTAAACTCCTCAAAATTATGTCGAGCACTTTCACTATACTCTCAGACCCCCTTAGGTTCTGCCCCCTATGTGTGAGCATTGCCTTGGGACCCTTGAGCTCCCTCTGAACTTTGACACACGGAGGCTAGCCATTCCACACTGCACTTACTCTATCTTGGCTATGAAATCTGGGTGTGAGCACTGCCCGGGAGCCCTTGAGGTCCTTAGGGAACTCTGACACACCCGGACTATGAGAAAGGTTTGTAATAATACTTGGCATTGAGGACCTAGAGACTTGAGCCTATTATGAAGGCTCCCTACGTTAACTTCTCATTTTCTTATTTTTAATTATTTAATTCCTATTCAATGGTCTGTAATAATTAAGTGTAAACAAATCTGGGGTCGGATAGTGAAAATGGGTGGGTGATATGCATGATGTAGTATAATTAAGGGTAGAGACCATGTTTCTATGTTTATTTTCTCTATGCGCAATAGCAGCCATGTTTAGGTACAACATGTCGTGCATTAGATATCATGCTACTTAGGCTCATATATACTATTTTCCTTTAAGCATGTCATCATTCATTGCCCTCACTTAGAGATCCTACCTATAGGACAAATAATTATGTAAATTGCTATTATGTGATTCTGCTCATATAAACGCGTTCTGAAAATTCATTAGAAGTCCTGTCCTAGGATAAATAATGTTAACTGCAATCATGTCTCACTATGCCTACGCATTTAGAGATCTTGTTTCTAGGTAAGCAATATTAAAAATATATCACCTATGTTATTCCTGAAACTGTGCATAATGCTGTGATTTATTTGCATTTAGAAATCCTGTTTAAGTTATTATGCATCATGCTGCATTAGATATCATGCTATAGGATCGTACTCATTTAACTGCACTTAGTCTAAATACAGATATCTAAAATAGTCCCCTGTTCTAAACAACTGGTAATTAGTCCTTGCACATCTTCAACACCTAGAATTGCATGTTATTAGCTATAAACAATCTAGAGTCGTTAAAAAATCTGAATAATTGTTGCATGTTATCCTACACCTAGGCAAGCCTTAGGTAATAAACTTAAAAAATAAAATCAGAACTGTTCTTGTGATCATGTTTAACTGTCAGCATGCTTAAAACAAGTAGGCAAGCCTGATTAAGACTTCCTCTATGAGTTATGCAATAAATCTATCTTTGTGTTATCACCTAGATACCATGCTTTAGGATTCTGAATTAATATGGACCTTAGTTGTGTATGACACATGCTGTTTATGTGTACTGTGTGTGGAGGAATACTTGAGCCTTTATCTTCTTTCTATGCTTTCCCTTTATCTGCAGTCCTACTTGTTTTGTTATCTGTCGCCCTATAATTTTTACCTTTAAAACCTGAGGGTCTGCCTAGCACCTCCCTTTAGGACAGGAGTCCTAATTTCCTCCGGGACTAATAGGAAGGGACGAGTAACAGCATGCAATAGAGGTCGATACCAACACTCATTTTTAATAACCTTACGGGGTGGGAATGGTAGAATATGGATATGATGACCGGTGCAATAATACCATGTGTAGCCCCTTTTCGAGGAGTGATTACCGTGTATTGCATTGATGTGATCCATATTATTATAAACCTAGGATACCATTTATATGCTTATATCGTAATCCTTTCAAAATCTAACCTTCTTTGCTACTTTCAAACATCTGCACGCTTAAGAACTAAATCCCCTCTTATTTGAGCCTTTATTTGTTTGTTTGCTAAGCTGTACAAATTCACAGAAACCATTTGGCCGGGAACCACACTTGTGGATCTTGAGGGATGCCTAACACCTTCCCCTTAGGATAATTTCAAGCGCTTACTCAATCCTTGGTTATTAATGTAGTTTTAATTGAACCCCTTAGGTACCCTAACACACCGTTAAAATCGTTAGGTGGAGACTCTTCAAAATATGCAAACCCGTTTCCCAAAAGGAATGAGTTGTTTTAACCAATGTCATAAAACCTTTCAATCGGCCCCAANGGGGGGGGGGGGAGGGGGCGACACAACCGTTATCCTCATGTTTTCACCATTTCAGATATGTATCTATACTCGTTTGAGGATGAACAATTGTTTTAAGAGGGGGAAGATGTAACCACTAGCTTTTTGTTTTAAGAGTTATAGCCCCGATACCCTGTTTACTGCTTTCCTCGTATATTTTTCTGCTTATGTGACTTGCTGGGATGTCTTTGTTGTGGTTTCAGAGTGTTTTGGGACACTTAGTTTCTAAATAGAAGCTTAAGTCTTACTATTTTTTACTATAGTTGAAACTCTATGAAGAAAACTCTGGAATGGAGTTTTGTCGGTTCCGTTAGCTCTGTTGGGTGATTTTGCACTTAGAGGCGTGTCTGGATTTTGTTTTGGAGGTCTTTAGCTTATTTAGGCTTGAAATGGCAAAAGTCAAATTTTTTGAGATTTTGGTCGGAAGTGGACTTTTTGATATCGGGGTCGGATTCTGATTTTGGAAGTTGGAGTAGGTCCATAATGTTGAACATGACTTGTGCGCAAAATTTGGGGTCAATTACATGGTTTGATAGGTTTCGGCATCGGCTGTAGAAATTCAAAGTTTCAAGTTCATTAGATTTGAATCAGAGCGTGATTCGTGTTTTTAGCGTTGTTTGATGTGATTCGAGGGCTCGACTAAGTTTGTATGGTGTTTTAGGACTGGTTGGTATGTTTGGTAGCAATCCTGGGGCGTCGAGTGTGTTTCACATGCTTAACGGATTGAAATTTTGACTTACACAATTGCTGAAGAATTGCTAGTTTTTAGTGTCTCGCACCTACGGAGGGGAGACCGTAGGTGTGGACTCGCACGTGGGGAAGAAGGAGCACAGATGCAAATTGCGCAGCCCAAGCTGGGTTCGCAGGTGCAGAGGCATTTGCACAGAAGCGACCTCTCTTCTGCAGTTGGACTGTCCGCAGGAGCGGTGTGGGTTACAGGTGCGGCTCCTTGGTCATAGAAGCGGAGCCGTAGGTGCAGCGCCCCTCTCGCAAATCAGGACCTAGGGGACTTAAGTTAAGTCCGCACCTGCATTTTAATTTTTGCAGGTACGATTATAGGTCTGCAGACGCGACATCACTGGGTAGAAAAAGGCAAGTTCGAGGGTTTGATTCCCATTTCAATTTTGGGATTTTGAGATATCGGTGTGAGGAAATTTTTCGAAGTTTCTTCAAAGACATTGTTGGGGTAAGTGATTATAATCCGGATTGGACTATATTCATGAATCTATTGCTATTTTCATCATCTAATTAGGGATTTGAGTGGGAAATTTTGGGGAAAATGGTAGAAACTTCCTAGACTAAAATTTTAAGTTTTGGAAGTCGGATTGAGTAATTCTTGTATGGTTGGACTCATGAGTGAATGAGTGTTCATATTTGTGACTTTTACCTGATTCGAGACGTGGTCGCGGAGAGGATTTTTGGGGCGATTTCCTAATTTCTTGCTCTAGCTTAGGTTTCTTTAATTAGATTAGTTTCTTATAGATATATTTTTGGTATGTAATTGATTTTGGCTATATTTGGGCCATTCGGAGTCGTATATTCGTGGGAAAAGCATTGCTACCGATTGATTGAGCTTGATTCGAGGTAAGTAGCATGCCTAACCTTGTGTGGGGGGAAATATTCTTAGGATTTGGTGTTCTTATGATATGTGAGAGTCATGTATGCGAGGTGATGAGTGTGTATACGGGCTATTTGTTGAAAAACCTGATTTTTACTGAGTTATACCATGTTTTCATCTTAACCGAGTATACTAGCATGTGTAGTTATCCTGTTAGCCTAGAATAGCATGTCTACGTGTCTTAATTGCTTATCTGAGCTCTTTGCAGCATGCTTAGTGGATTCCTGTTTCTTTTCATGACTTGTACTTAGTCCCAACTATAACTTTTCTTGTTGTATCTCTTATCTTCATTTTGTTTGAGCTGCATATTTACTTTTGGACTACGAGATGGTATCCAGGGAGATCCCCCTGTGTGTTTACTTTTGGGACTACGGAACGAAATCCCGGGAGATCTTCTTGCATATTTACTTTTGACACTACGAGGTGGTACCTCAGGAATTCTTTCTGCATATTTATATTGGGACTACGAGATGGTTTCTCGGGAGTTTCCCCGCTGTTTAATCTGTGTGTTGTACTATTAGTCGATGAGTTTTCCTTTCTTTAAATTATAGTCTATTATTATATTATATATCTCCTGCCTTATATATTATTTACCAGTGGGCCTAACCTGACCTCATCACTACTCGATCGAGGTTAGGCTTGGCACTTACTAGGTACCGTTGTGGTGTACTCATGCTACTCTTCTGCACATGTTTTCGTGTGCAGATCCAGGTACATCATTCCAACCTTGCTATTAGTTGTGCACCTGCTACTGTTATAGAGACTTCAAGGTACATCTGCCGTGTCCGCAGACCTAGGAGTCCCCCTCTATCTTTTTGTGTAGTTCTTCCTCTACTACTTCTAAATACTGATGTATAGAAAAATTAGTAAATTCTTAGAAGCTTGTGACTTATGACGTTCTAGGTCTTGGGAAAAGTCTATGTTTTTTTAGTTGTTATCGAACATACCGAGTGGCATTTCTATCAATTATTTTCATTATTGTTGTTGTTACTGGTTTAGATATATGTTTTCATTTTCATTTTTTCCGCAAATGTTAGGCTTACCTAGTCGTAGAGATTAGCTACCGTCACGACCTTTCACGGAGGGAAGATTGGGTCGTGACATAGAGCGAGGTTCAAGACAGGTTCATCTAGACGGATTTAGTTCTAGTTGCAACCTATTTGATGGTAACCATGATTTTTGTCTTAGAAAATTGACCGGAGTGCTATGTACAATGAGACAACCTTTATGGAGGAGATTTGGAGATGCAATATGTTGAAGGTTATGTGAAGTAGGTGGGTCAAGTTTGTTTTCTCAACAAATTCAAGCCAAAGGGGAGAATTGTTAGGTGTTTGTCCTGATTTCCTTACTATATTTGGTTTTCTTATCTCTTGAAGAAAAGGATAACATATTACCATAATAAGGTTTTTCTTCTTGTAGAAGAAAATTATGAATCTCTTATATTTGGCTAGTCCCTTTCTTGTAGGAAAATGTACTTCTATAAATCGTTCATTAGCATTCACAATATAGCCATAAGGGATTTAGGAGTCTTTTTTAAGGAGGAGAAATTTTTGGGATAAGTGTTAGCCATCCACTTACTTTTGCCTTTGTGAGGTTGTTCTCTAAATATTTTATATACTCTTTTATATAGTGGTTTGCTCATCTCTGCCTGTAGACGTACGTGAATTGACCGAACAACATTAAATGATTTTGTCCCGTTTGGTATATTTCTCTTTTGTTATCTAATTTATAGTCGTTCAAGGTTAGCTTTACTAGCTACCTCATGACACCGAATTATTTCAGTTCTAACAAGTGGTATCAGAGCGAGGTTCAAGAGTTCATCTAGGCGGGTTTAGTTCTAGCTGCAACCTATTTGATAGTAATCATGATCTTTTTTTAGTAAATTTTACGAGAGTGATACGCACATTGAGACAAACTTTGTGGTGGAGATTTGGAGATGCAATATGTTGAAGGTTATGTGAAGAAGGTGGATCAAGTTTGTTTTGTCAGAAAATTCAAGCCAAGAGGGAGAATTATTAGTTGTTTGTCTTGATTTTCTTACCATATTTGATTTTCTTATCTCTTGAAGAAAATGACAACATATTTACCATAATTGGGTTTTCCTTCTTGTAGAAGAAAATTATAAATCTCCCATATTTTTCTAGTCCCTTTCTTGTACGAAAATGTTTGGACTTCTATAAATTGAGGATCCTTCCTCTCGTTCATAGCATCCACAATGTAGCCATAAGGGATTTGGGAGTCTTTTTTAAGGAGGAGAACCTTTCGGGACAAGTGTTAGCCATCCACTTACATTTGCCTCTTTGTGAGGTTGTTCTCTAAATATTTTATATACTCTTTTATATAGTGGTTTGCTCATCTCTGCTTGTAGAAAAAATCCCAACCATGGTAAGAAGTGCAATTAGAAACAACACGCACAACCGGATTAGGTAGAAACCCAACTCCCAACCAATAATAACTCCTTGTGGATATCGATTTCGAACTATCGGGTAAAACTGCATCGACCTCTCCTCGTACTTTACCCCTTCCCCACCTCCTCCAAGGGCAGTACATCGGGTGCTTCTCAATGAAGGTTACACAAGTGCTATTGTCCCACCCCGGATCCAGATGGTCATTTTCCAGATTACAAATGTTACGTTGACCTTGTTGGAGCAAAGAGGATTCTTCACTGGCGCTCCCCATTGGAATGCATATAAACATTTAAAGGGTTTTGTAGATACCTGTTAAGGAAGCAAATAGACAAACGTGTCGGAGGATGCGCTGAGATTGAGATTGTTCCCTTTCTCACTTAGAGGGAAAGCTTTGTACTTGCTTGAGAGGCTCCCCAATCATTCCATCACCACGTGGGATGAGTTGGCTGACAAGTTTATAGCCAAGTTTTTGTAACGAACCGCTCGGTCGTTTCATGAGATTAGCCTCGTTTTCCCCGTTTCTTATTTATAATATGTTTCTTAGCCTGTTTATGTTGTTTTGGGTTGGTTGGTTTGGGTTTGGAGTGGTCGTGGTGAGAACTGAGACACTTAGTCTCTTAAAGTAACTTAATAGTTGAAAAAGTCAACTGGGAGTTAACTTATTGGTAAACGACCTCGGAATGCGGATTTTATCTCTCGGATAGCTTCATTAGGTGATTTGGGACTTAGGAGTGTGTTCGAAATGAAGTTTTGTATTCCGGTGTAGAATTAAGCTTGAATTGGCGAAAGTTAGTTTTTGACAATTTTCGGTCGGCAATGGAAAATAGGCTATCGGGGTTGGAATAGAATTTCGATAGTTGGAGCAAGTTCGTAATGTCATTTTGGATATGTGTGCAAAATTTCAGGTCAATCATATGTGTTTTGGTTGGCTTCGGCATCATTGGCGAAATTTAGAAGTTTCAAAGTTTATAGGCTTGAATTTGATGTGATTTTAGTGTTTTTGCTTTGTTTTTGGTGTTTCGAAGGCTCGACTAAGTTTGAATGAGGTCATGGAAAATGTTGGTATGTTTGGTTGAGGTCCCGAGGGCCTCGGGTGTGTTTCAGGTGGTTAACAGACCAACTCTTGGCTTAAAAATTGCGCAGATTTTTGTTGGTGTGAGTTTCTGGTTTCCTTCTACACGATCGCGGGAGGATGTTTGCGATCGCGTAGGCCTAGCTGGGGATGGCAGGATTTTTGTTATATACGATCGCGTGATAGAGCTCGTTATCATGTGAGTGTGAGGTTGTTGTGCAGTGCGATTGCGTGGTGTTGTTCGCGTTCACATAGAGTTGAAGGGCACGTAGGTGGGCTGAGTCGTTATTCTTCACGATCACGTAGAGTGGTTCGTGATCGCATGGGTTTAGTTCCTGCTGAATCGCGATCGCGTAGTGTAATTTGATAGGGCATCAGATTTGTTCTTCGCGATCACGTGGGAGCTTCCGCGATCGCAGTGAAGAAAGAGACCTGGGCAGACAGTTTTTAAGTTCTAATTTCGGGGGAAGGAGATTTTGGACGATCTTTTCAGTGAGGTTCTTGTGGTAAGTATTCTTCAATCATTTTTAATTCAATTTCATGAATTTGTCTTGATTTTCACCATGCAATTTGAGGAATTAAAGTAGAAAAGTTGGGGAAAATGAGAAGAAAATTTGGAAAATTCTTTTGGTGATTTGAGTGGGCAATTGAAGTCGGATTTTGATAAATTTGGTATGGGTAGACTCGCAAGGGAATGAGGATTCTAGTTTTATGATTTTTATCGAATTCCGAGACGTGGGCCTGGGGCTCTAGTTTGGCCAATTTCAGGAATTGTGCTTAAAATTTATATCTTTCGATTGGGTTTTGTTCCATTAGCATATATTGATTATGTTAATCTGGTTTTGGATAGATTCGGAGTATTTGGGAGCCAATTCGAGGGGCAAGAGCATCGCAGAATAGCTTTTAGGCTGTTTTGAGGTAAGTAATGATTGTAACTCTAGACCTGAAGGTACGACACCCCGTTATTTGATATTGTTTTGGTAAATGAGGTGACGCACATGCTAGGTGATGAGCGTGGGGGCGTGCACCAATAGGGATTGTGACCTGGTCCGTCCCGTAGAGACTATTAAGCCGCGTATTCCATTTGAAATCCTGTGATATCCTGTATTTTAGAAATTTATACTTGTTCATGGGCTGTGAGCCATGTTTGGGGCCTTGTGCCGACCTGTTTAGACCCTCATAGGTACTTTTACACTATTCTCGCACTATCCTGACAGAACAATTGTGAACTCAGTCATGTTTCGTACTTGTTGTTATTCTCACTATTATCGCACTATTGAAACTCTAAGAGGTATTTTGGGCTGACTCCTGTGAGTTGAGATGAATTTCCCGAGTGGCTTGTGAGGATGACTGAGTGAGGCCTAGCGCCGATTATGTGAGGATAGTTACGGGCTGCACGCCACAGTAATATAGATTATATGGGACGGGCTGCACGCCTCAGAAATATATGTTATATATGGATCGGGCTGCACGCCTCAGCAATATACGTTTTGGATCGGGCTGCACGCCACAACAATTATAGCGCTTGGGCTGTAGGAGCCCCTCTGGAGTCTGTACACCCCAGTGGGTGCAGTCGACTATTATATGAATCGGGCTGCACGCCGCGGAGTACGTTATAAGGATCGGGCTGCACGCCGCGGAGTACGTTATAAGGATCGGGTTGCACGCCGCGGCAGTATATATACATNTATATATATATATATATATATATATATATATATATATATATATATATATATATATGTATATATATATATATATATATATATGTTGGATCGGGCTGCCCACCGCAATAGTTGTGTGTATTCATGGTACTTGCTAAGTACGAGTGTTTAAGTGAGAGCATGAGATCCTGATAGTGGAGTCACGAGTGACTGAGAGGATTGCCCGAGAGGCTTAAGAGGCTTTATTATTGAGTGATACTGTGCCTGAGGGGCCTATATTTTTATGAAACTACTGCTTTCACTCTTCTTCACACTAAGCCTCTGATGATAATGTTGGACAAATGTTTTTATACGAGATTTTAAATGGGAATTGGAGTTTTATGAAATATTAGGAATGTAAATTCGTGACTTGATTTATTCATTTCCACTGTTACTCATTATATGGATTTTCATGATTTACAAATGCTCGTCACTACACTCAAGTTTTTAGTTACATTGATTACTTACTGAGTTGGCATACTCACGTTACTCCCTGCACCTCTGTGTGCAGATCCAGGTACCAGACCATCTCACTAGCTAATTTTCGGACGTGCTTGGAGTTGTTCGTGGATCGAGGTAGCTGCTCAGTGTCCCCAGCTCACCTCCTTTCTTCTCCTCGGTTCATAACTTTTGTCTTTTGTACTTCATGCTTTTGTAGTAGCAAGTCACCTCCTTGTACATTGTATTTACAGTCTTAGATGCTCATGACAGTTGACTCCAGGTTTTTGGGAAGTGTATATATTGTTCATCACATTTTGCTGTTTAAAATCTGCTAAATTTTGGGAAATTATGAAATATTATGATAGTCTGTAATGGTTGGCTAGCCTGGTTCCATGATAAGCACCATCACGACTGGCTTAGGATTTGGGGTTGTGACAGCTTTTCTCACCGGGTCATATGGAAGCATTAAGGGATGATATCTTAGCCTTCAAACAGAAACATAATAAACCTCTTCATGAGATTTGGGAGAGATATAGAACTATGGTAATGGAATGCCCCAACAATGACATGATTGAAGCAATGATGCAACATACATTTTACAGGGGTATCAACACTTCCAACTAATGCATGGTAAATCAACTAGCTGAGGGAAATCTTATGAAGATGCCTTATGCTAATGCTTGTGACATACTTGATGAAATGGCTGGCACTTCTTCAGCTTGGCAGAGTCAGGAAAATGTTCCTCAAAGGTGACCCGAATGTAATCAATCTTCACAAGGAACTTCAAGACCACGAACAAGCCATAGCTGAGTTGAAAAATACTATGAATCAACTAGCAAAAGCCCAACTTCAACAGGTTCAAGGAACAAAGCAAGTAAATGCAATGGAAATAGTGAATTTAATGGTCAACAAGAGGAGACAACCTGGTCAGCAAGTGCAAGGTAATCAAGATCAATATGAACAAAGTGGAAGTGGCTACAACCAAGATGATTCATATGATGACCAAAGCAAGGAAGTTTTGTATGCAAAAAACTATCAAGGACAACATAGCAATGCTCCAAATTAACAATGGAGATCGCAAGGGAATAATCAAAACTGGAGCAATCAAAGCTAAGGGAATTGGCATAATGGCAATAACAACAACTCTAACAATTGGGGGAACAACAACCAGAACTGGGGGAATCAAGGAAACAACAATGGCAATTGGAATGGCAAAAACAACAACAATCGGGGAGGAAATGGAAATCGGGGGTCGGGCTTTCAAAGGCCCCCGATGTTTCAACAACCCAACAATACACCTCCATATTAATATCAAGGGGAAAGTTCTTCAAATAATGATATGGGGCGGATCGAGAGAATGTTCAAACAAATGATGGAAAGGAATGCCGATTCTGATGCTCAAATTTCCCCCGCACTACTTTCATCTGCAACCTAGAAGTAAAAATGGGTCAAATATCTCAAGCATTTAGCACTTTCCCTAAAGGGTCTCTACCAAGTGACACGATAGTAAAACCGAAGGGCGGGAATAATACAGGCCATGCCATGGCGGTGACCACAAGGAGCGGTAGAGGTGGTGAAGTAAGTACCTCCAATCAAAAGAAAGTTGTGAGTGATGATGTTGTGTTGCAAAATGATGATGATCCAATAGTTGATGAGGAAGTGAGTGAAGAGAATTTAAATGATGAATAGAGGATATATATTCATGACAACGAGGAGGAGACTCAAAATGACGTGAACCCGTCTAGGGAACACATGATAGACATACCGGAAACGATAGCGCCAAAAGCCAAGGCTCCTTTTCCAAGGCCTCCTTCTCCTTATCCTCAAAGACTTGCAAAGAAAAAGAATGAAAAGGAATTCATTAAGTTTATTGAGATGATGAAAAGCTTGTCAATCAATGTGCCATTGGTTGAAGCTCTTGAGCAAATGCCGGGATACGCAAACTTTATGAAAGACTTGGTAGCTAAAAAGAGATCTATGGATTGTGAGACCATCAAAATGAATCATCAATTTAATGCTATTGTGCACTTGATGGCTCCAAAGCTTGAAGATCCCGGTGCATTTACAATTCCTTGTACTATTGGGAGTGTGGATGTTGCAAAGGCCTTGTGTTATTTGGGATCAAGTATAAATTTGATGCCTTACTCTGTACTCGAGACTTTGGGTATTGGTCAACCGAGAGCTACTTCAATGAGATTCAAATGGCGGATAGAACAATGAAAAGGTCGCTTGGTATTATTTTTGATGTTCTTGTGCGTGTCAACAAGTTTATTTGTCTGCTGATTTTGTAATTCTCGACTGCAAAGTCGACTATGAGGTGCCTATAATATTGGGAAGGCCTTTCCTAGCAACAGGGAAGGCTTTGATTGATGTGGAAGCAGGGAGCCTCACCTTCTAGGTGGGCGATGAAAAGGTTGTATTCCACGTGTGCAAATCGATGAGGATGCCAAATAGTAATGAAGTTTGCTCTTTTGTGGATCTTGTGACGGAGGTGATAGTTGATGAAACAAGTACCATGATCATTGTGGAAAATCCTATGATAGCTGTATTGTTGAACTATGTGGATGATGAAAGGGATGGCTTGGTTGAATGTGAAAATGCCTTGCAAGGAATGGGATCCTACTCTTATGGGCCCTGTAAACTCTCATTGGACTTGGAAAATCGGAAGACTCCACCGACAAAGCCCTCGATCGAGGAGCCACCAACATTGGAGTTAAAGACTCTTCCCTTTCACCTCAGGTATGAATTCTTGGGCCCTTCTTCTTCATTGCCTATTATTTTTTCTGCTTTCTTAACCAAAGTACATGTAAACTCCACTCTTGAGGTACTTCAAAGAAGAAAAAAATCAATTGGATGGACCTTAGCTGACATTCATGGTATAAGCCCCGCCTTTTGATTGCATAAAATTATACTTGAGGATGATGCAAAATCGTCCATGGAACATCAATAGAGGTTGAACGAGTCTATGTAAGAGGTATTCAAGAAGGAAATTATTAATTGGCTTGATGCAGGGTTTGTGTATTATATTTCAGATAATACATGGACTTCACCCGTGCAGTGTGTGCCGGAAAAAAAGGGCATGACCGTTGTGACAAATGAAAAAAATGAGTTGATCCCTACTAGGAATGTGACCGGATGGCGGATATGCATGGGCTACCAAAATTTGAACAAAGTGACCCGCAAAGATCATTTTCCACTTCCCTTTCTTAATCAAATATTAGACATACTTGCCGAGCGTGCCTAGTATTGCTTTTTGGATGGGTACTCAAGGTACAACCAGATTCTCATAGCCCCGGAAGGCCAAGAGAAAACTACCTTCACATGCCCCTATGGAACATTTGAATTCTCACGGATGCTGTTTGGATTGTGTAATGCACCCGCTACCTTTCAACGGTGCATGGTGGATATATTTACGGACATGCTAGAGGAATTCCTCGAAGTCCTTATGGATGATTTTAGTGTTGTTGGGGACTCATGTGAAGGATGCTTGTAAAATCTTGACAAGGTGATAGCCCGTTGTGAAAAGACAAATCTTGTGCTTAATTGGGAAAAATGCCTCTTTATGGTTGAGGAGGGAATTATCCTCGACCATAAGATCTCAAAGAACGGAATTGAAGTGGACAAGGCGAAGATAGAAGTGATTTTAAAGCTACCTCCTCCTACTTCAGTCAAGGGAGTTAGGAGTTTTCTTGGGGGTTCTACCGAAGGCTCATCAAAGACTTCTCCAAATGGGTGAACCCCTTGTGCAAGCTGCTAGAAGAGATGCAAAGTTTGATTTTAATGACGAGTGCATGAAAGCTTTTGAGATTCTAAAGTATAAATTGAAAACCACTCCAATCATTACTGCACCCAATTCGAGCTCTCCCTTTGAGCTCATGTGCGATGCAAGTGACGTTGCGGTAGGAGCGGTTTTGGGGCAAAGGGTAAATAAGATATTTCACCCACTGTATTATGCAAGCAAACAATGAATGATGCCCAGGTCAATTATACGGTGACGGAGAAAGAATTGTTACAAATTGTGTTCGCCATGGAACAGTTTTGGCCTTATCTCATGGGTGCCAAATTGATTGTTCACACCGATCATGTGGCACTCCGTTACTTGATGACCAAAAAGGACTCGAAAGCTATATTGATGAGATGGGTTTTGTTGCATCATGAGTTTTACCTCGAGATCATTGATAGAAAAGGAAGTGAAAATCAGGTAGCGTATCATTTGTCCCATTTAGAAGAAGAAGGGAGGCCCAAAGATGGTCTTGAAATTAATGATGCATTCCCGGATGAGCAACTCCTCTCCGTTTCTTTGAATGGTATGGTTTGGTTCGCGAATGTTTCTAATTTCCTCGTTTCCAGCATTGTCCCGTGTGAGCTCTCTTCAAACCAAAGGAAGAAACTCAAACGGGAAAATTTGGATTATTATTGGGATGAACCCTATTTGTTCAACATTTGCAATGACGAGGTTATTCGTAGATGTGTCCCAGAATTAATTGGGTTCGCGGCCGTGTTCGTTTTTACGCGGTCAGCATTTGATGTTTTGCAGCAGTGCCTAATTTTTCGCTCTTAGTGGTGACTCAACTTCAGAGGCTGGGTTGTCTGAACCCTGGTCTTTCACGGCCGCGACCCCTTTTACGCGGACCGTGGTGGTCATGCCGCGACCGCGACTCTTTTTCCTCTATCAGCGGTCCCTTGCTCTGTGGATCACTGTGATTATTCATCTGCTTTCATTTAATAATTCATTTAACAACATTACTAGTGAGCTTTCACTGACTGTGTATGCAGATAATGGTTAGATCTCGTGGTGGTCCGAAAATACTACAAGGGAGGGGAGAATCTTCCCGAGGCTGGAGGAGAGAATGTAGACTGCACCCCTAGCTTCTCGTAGATCGTGTGAGAGCTCAAAAGGAGTTAGCGAGACTCCGACATGACCTGCCCCAACTGCTGCAATTTCGGCCTCCACAGCGGCTCCAAATAATGTTGATAATGATGAGGATGTCCCGGATGACGGGAGCGGTGGTGAAACTCGGGCTGGGGGTTTGGTGAGATCAAGGAACCCGGCGGTGTGGCAAGACAAATTCGTCAGTAAGAAAGCCTGCCACAAGTTCCGGGAATGGCGGCCTCAAAGGTCATTCACACTTAAGAGGGATTTCATAGAGAGATATCTTCTACCCCACAATCCCAATGTCAATAGGCAATTCAATGAAAGGATGGGGTGGAATTTATTCAATAGCAAGCTACTGGAGGCCAACGAGTACTTGGTCAAGGAATTTTCTGCTAATGTCGCCCACATCAAAAAGGGCACATATTTGACCAAGGTACGGAACCAGAAGATTAAATTTTATGGCAAGACGTTGAATGAGTATGATGGATTCGATGATGTAGATGAATCTCTCTATTTGGAGAAGGTGGCATTGGGTGATTTAGCCCGTCCATGGCTTGCATCAGTGATAGCCATTCCTGGGACTACTCCAGCTTGGCTCACACCTAGAGTTCTAATTCTTAGGAACACCCTGAATATTGAAGCAAGAGGGTGGTCCACCTGTGTGTGCAGCCGGATAAACCCCTCTCAACATGACAGTGATATCCCAATCTCCAGGGCACTTATTGTGGCTTCTATCATGGTGGGGTTCTCGATAAATGTGGGAAATATTATGGCTAGAGTCATTACCACAACTACCATAGGCCTACCCAAACTTCCTCACCATGTTCTTAGAGGACCAAGGTGGAGAAATGAGGGACATTGACACGAAAGTGAAGCTAAAAAAGCCTTTCTCCTGGTGCAGCCTTCAGGGTCCAGACAACCCCAAGTCCAAAGGCAAACACTACCTCCACTGGTCAGTCTGAAGAGCCAATGGTAGTGACCACGGGGTCCGAGCCTTCCACAGTCGAGGGTTCATCTGCTGCCATGCCACATCCACCTTCAGAGCCATCTGCCTCTATCCCTCTGTATGTGCCCTCTTCTTCAGCTTTCCCCCGGACTGCACTGAGGGTCAACAAAACTTTGTCCAGCATCAACAACTGGATGAAGGTAGCTACATAAAAGCTATCTGCCATATCCAGTGCAATCACAGCTCAGGCAGTTCCAGCACAGCTCCAGATGCCTCCATCAGTGGAGGACTCATTGAAGCAGATCCTTGACAACCAGAAGAAAATTATGTAGACTTTAGGTAGTGATGAGAAAGTGATCAAAGAGCTGGGAAAACAGGTCAAGAAGGTGAAGAAGGATCAGGAGCATTTGAAGAAAGAGATGGGGAAGTTGACCTCAGCCGGAGATATTCCTCTGGATCTGCTTATGGAGGAGACTGCCCCTGCAGCACAGACAACGCAACCATCAGAGCAGGAGGCTAGCATAGAGCTAGTGAGGAGAGTTGTGATACCCTAGACTGAAGATTTGGAGATTCAGCTGGAGGATGCTGAGGGAGGTGATGAGTCTGGACAGCCACAGGACCCTTCCAGTGACCCCATGCAGACAAAGACATCATAGGGAGTTTTCTTTACTCTATATCCATCCTCTATTCTATTTTTTCTTTTATCATTGAGGACAATGCTAATTTTCTATTTAGGGGTGGTCTTATTTGGATTGGTTGATTTTGATGACTGGTTTGTAATAACTTTGATACTATTTTTCTTTGTTTTTACTTATCGTATTTATATTTTCGTTATTTTGCACTTTTGGTATGTATATAACTTTACCATTCCATGTATATATTCATCCCCATTTTATGTATATTCGTTTCAATCCCCATAGTACATATTCATTTTACTTTACGCACTTTACTTTATAACTTATTTAGTAATTTTCCTTAATAGCTTAGCTTCATATTTCCTTTAGTAGCTTAGCTTCCTATTTCCTTTAGTAGCTTAGCTTCTTTTTATACTTTTGCGTGATCAATAAGCCTTTGGTTTTCTTAATGTCACGGTTCTTTCCAAAGGTGGATGTTGTACGAACTGGGTGGCTCTTTCCAATGATGGATGGCGTGACAACCTTCTTAAGGGATTGAGTCTGTTTTTATTTTTGTTTTTGATATATAGTAGTAATGAATAAATGTGTCTCAAGTAGGCTTCACTTGGCACTAAAACATTTACCTTCGACCTCATGGTTAGAGACAAGTTGGTTGACGATATTATCTCTAGTTGTGACCTTTAGACTCTTCAGTTGGCGAAAGCTATCATCAAGTGGTTTCTGTGAGCCATCTGTGGACTTCAATATTAGCTAGGGTTGTTGTGGGCCCTCAACTCTATTCTCTTTAACAATCTGGTAGCTTGAGAGGTGGGGTATTGAATAGCAAGTCCAAGTCCCGTGCCAACAAGTCTAGAACTTGCCCTGAATGTTTGTCTAGGCAAAATTC
Organism: Nicotiana knightiana; assembly: GCA_005239525.1. NCBI lineage: Eukaryota > Viridiplantae > Streptophyta > Magnoliopsida > Solanales > Solanaceae > Nicotiana > Nicotiana knightiana. The sequence goes on along the minus strand of ML414596.1, from coordinate 30,006 downwards.
TAAGGGTAGCTCGACTTGAGAAGTGACTATAGGACCTCCTTGGCCACATTTTGAACTTTGAAAACTTCCATGGCCTACCAATATGATATCCCTAGTCAATTTGAGCGTACGACGTTTTCATTCAATAACCACATTACAAGCCTTTATCCGTTTTATAATGACCCTCTCTTGGCATCCAATCTTTCCTTAGCATTCATGACGAACAATAGTCAAAAAACATAAGTTTGGGGGAGAGACGAGGTATTTCAAAGTGATGACAGGTTCAAAGAACAAAAAAAATTGATGAAAAGGATGAAAAGCCGTAAAGAAGCACGTCAAAAGAAACATAAAGGTTAAAAGGATTCAAGAAAACAATGTTGAAAGGCATGGAAGGTTGAGAAAAGGAGAAAATGATCATCATGGGTAAGAAAGAGTGACGATGTGTCTCTCTACTTCCCCTAAGGAAGAAGAATATGACTCAAATAGTCAAAAAGATATGAGACGAAATGAGAAAATAGAGTGCTTAAGGAAAGATGAACCCATCATAGTTCGTTATGTCCTACCTTGATCCAAAAACCCTTCATTGCATCCCGCGAAAGCCCTATAGGACTTCAAGTTGAGTGAGATTACATTAGTGGTGATTTAAATGAGGGGAAAGCTTATGGTACTTAGAGCCGGACTTGTGATATTCTTTTGAGAGCGATTAGCGCACTTCTTTACAATCCCTGTTTTGAGTGTCATATTCTATAAGGTGACATTAGCTCATGGAGAGTAGAGGAGGAGGAGTTTGGGATCCAAAATGACTTACGTGAGAGAACGAGCTTCGTTGATGAATTGAGTCAAATCTTGATTCTCTTGCAGCACTCTAGAACTATGGAACTCAAAAGGTCATAGCATGATATTGTTGATAATGCATTTGTGTTGAGGGTAATTGTTAGTCCCAATTGATTCTTGATGAAGTCACCTTAGGACAACTGAATTTTTCTTTCTTTTTCTTGTGGAGGTGGGAATTACCTTGTTTTCTTGAGGACAAGCAAAAGCTCAAGTTTGGGGGAGTTGATAACTAGGGATTTTAGCCAATTATTCTCTCTTTTGCTTAGGTTTTGGGTAAAATATGCATAATGGTATTCCCGAAAACTAACTTAATATGCTTGCTTGCAGGGTTTGGTCAAAATGAGGCAACGAAGCCAAAATAAGCTCATGAAGGAGTCAAACTTGCTCAAACTAAAGGATGGAATTGGACCGCTGACCGCGATGGAAAAGCACGGCCGCGTTAGGTTCACCACTGAGGCGGATATTATTATGTGGCCCGCGATATTGAGGTTCATAGAAGATGCATTTAAGAGTGAAGCTTGAGGTTCAGAGACCCTGTAGGTCGAGTTTAAATGAGAAACACAATCCTCGAACAAAAATATGCGACCGCAATTCTAGCTTACGCGGACGCGAATGAAATTACGCGGTCCACGAAAGCTAGCCCAACCCAAGCCCAGATTTGAAGAAACGCGGACCAAGCTCGTTATTGCACGGCCGCAAAAATCCAGATACGGACGCGCCTATTATTACGCGGTCAGCAAAACCTTTGTAGGGGCATTTTTGTCCAAAAATTTTAGCTTTGTATTAATAGATCTTTTTGACATTTTTAGGTCAAGTTTTGTATCGGGAACACGTGAATAGCCGCACTTTACTGTTTTGAGTAATTTTAGAGTAGTGTTAGCTTCTATCTTTAGATTTTCGTCTTGTATTTGAATTTTATGGCTTATATTACATCTCCATCTTTGATTTTTACCATTATTATGAGTAGCTAACCCCGTAGCTAGAATTGTGACCCAGCCCTTGTGTGGGTATTTAATGGATCTTTAATTTTAGGGCTTAATTGTTTATGGGTTAGTGATATCTAGATCATTTCATGCTTTAACTGTAGAATTGGTAGTTGCAAACACTGATTCGTGCCTTTTTTACTTAGGCTCTTCTGGAGACAGAGGGACCAAGTCTAGGAAAAATAGGCTAGCAAGGAATTGAGGTTAATTCAAGAGATTGATAGCCCCAATTAAAGGGTTAAACCTAGAGATAGTAATACCTGACCTGAGCCAATTTCCACTTGCATTGCTTGAACACCTATTTGGGATTAAGAAAGCCAAATCGGGAAAAATCACTCAAAATACCGAGATGTATAGAGTGTGTATTTATGTGTGAAGGTTATATCACGACACCAATCATAACAAGCTAGTCCTAGACTCTCGGCCACATTAGATACTTGCCTAGGGGGAAGTCACTTCCCTAGTGCTTTTTATCATTTAAAAACCTCTCACAAAAACATTTTACTTAGATTATTTTTAGCAATCAATAGCATTAAAATTAGAATAGAAACAATCTCAACCATGGTTAAAAGTGCAATTAGAATCAAAACACACAACTAGATTAGGTAGAAACCTAACTCCCAACCAATATTAACTCCCTGTGGATATCGATCCCGGCCTATCGGGTAATGCTGCATCAACCTCTCCTCACTACTTTATAGTGGTGTAGGGTTAGAACCGATCAGTAGTCTTTCATTTTTTAAAGTTTGTACATATTGATATGAGATACGTGTCCAGGAATTAGTAAGAAAAAAAGAATTAGCAGTATGTGAATGTTATCAGTCGTGTTTGTTGGATTATGGAGCTAACATTATTCACGTATGAGAAGGCCATCAATGGAGGTTTATGTGATTAACCCCCTATTTTTCCTCTTACTTATTTTCTATAAATTTTTCTCTGATAACAAAGTTTGTTTTTCCTGACCTCTCATAAAAGTTGGAAAAACATATTCTTCTGCTAGTGCTAGTAAAATTGAACTACTACCCTTGTTCAAGAGAAAAGTGTGACCATAATGCTCAGATTGTTTGGTGGCAATTGAGGTACAGTAACAAATATTTAACGGTTAAAAAGAAAAGAGAGACAACGTGGGTGTGGTGAAACTAAGGTAAGAAGTTCTACAGTTTCTGCTATGATTTCATAACACGAAACTTTGGCATATGCATCTGGTCATTCACAGCTGAAATTGTACCCTGAGGACTCGTTTGGTACAATATATAAGGAATAATTAATTTTGGGACTAAATTTAAGAAGAATTTATTTCATATTTGGTTGGTAGAAAACTGCAGTGTAATTAATCCCGGGACTAGTTATCCCGGAATTGTTGAATTTCTTTTTGTCCCCATGAAAAAATGGAATAACTAATCCCGAAATAATTAATCTTAGGATAATTAATTTGGGATAGTTTATTTCCAACCAAACGGCCCCTAACAATTTCTGCCCCCACCCCACAATGCATATTCATCTCCCAAAAGCTCGTTTGTACAAACAATTTTTACTCGCTCACTAATAATACCGAATTACATAATTTATTATAGTTAAGAAATAGAGTAATTGATACAGCAATTCATATTAATTAATCATATTATTAAGTGAATCTTAGGGTCATTTGATTGCTGGTTAGAGTCGTGTGTGCATTAATAATTGTATGGGCTAAAACTACCATGTTTATATTTGGACCAGGTCGACATTAAGGAAGCCTTCGAAAGCTGCCACGTGTCATCATCAAAAGATCGATGTCATGAAAAAAAAAAACATATCGTCGACGAGGTTGAGGTGACTCAACAAAGGACTAGAATGAGGACATGCACTCCTTTTATTTAAGTAGTAACGTCTTGTTCGTTGATTATGGTTCTCTAGAGAATATTCCTTTCACTTGTACTATTTAGGGTTTTGTGGCCCATGTACCCTTATAAATAGAAATATACGTAGTTGTAGAAGGGATTGGACATTCATTGTAAAAGATAATATATTGACATTCTCTGAAGATTCTTCCGTTATCATACACATACGAAGTTCACCTTTTCTCATATTTTTATCCATCCTTTCTCTCCCGATCCAAGGAGGATCCGAATATTCAAAGGCTTATAATTATATATCATTGTCAGATGAATTATTGAGGAATCTCACCTTTGTCGGGTGACCTCTACTTATTTATTTACTTAAATGACATTTGTTGCTATCTTCCATATTCTGGAATCATTTATTATACCATTATTGTTGTCATTCGTTGCTACTCAATAGAACGCATGGGTTCTTACTATAAAAATATTTGGTCTATCTTTTGGATATTAATATTGGCTAAGATTAACCCTAGTTTATTACAAATTTGATTGTATAAACCCAGTTCTAAATTTTGGGTCATACAGTTTGGCGCCATCTATGGGGATGTCTCAGAGAATTTTTAGTTTTCATTAGATCAAAATTTGTAAGTCATGTGATTGTTAATCTAGCAACCACAAAGATTATCTTTCTTCTCGGTGCATGTCACGACCGGGAATCCCCACCGTCGAGACCGTGATGGCACCTAATATTACACTTGCTAGGCAAGCCAGTCTTAGAGATTTATTAGCCAATTCTCTTGCATTTAGGTGATTATCAGTAAACAAACTGTAATAAGTCAAAATGAACGCGGAAATAAGTAAATAACAACTTTGAATATATACTATTACTCCCCATAATCTGAAGCCACAGTTCGCGAACATACTAAGATTTTAATACAAGTATTTGTCTGGAAAAAAAATAATTTGTTTGCGAAATAAAGAAAATAGTAAAGTATGGGTGTATAGGAGGGGACGCCAGGGCCTGTGAACGCCAACAGGACTACCTTGGGTATCCTAGAAGTGAAGCCTACAGCCAACTTCTCGATCAGCCCGAACCTGCTCCAAAATCTGCACTGGAAGTGCATAGTGCAGTATTAGTACAACCGAGTCCATGTACTGGTAAGTGCCGAGCCTAACCTCAATGAAGGAGTGACGAAGCTACGGCGGGACACTCACAATATGATCTGCATATGGTATATAATAAAAGCAAAAGGAAGACAGAATAAAGTAAAGCAGTAACTTGCAGAAGTAAATACAATACTCAAAGTATTTCATCAGTGTTCCTTAAGTACAATTCAAGGCTACTGTAAAGCTAACACAATCAAAGAAAGAACATAAACATATAAATTGTTACGGTGCGCAACCCGATCTTACCATATCATAATAATCGCAATCACGATTCACCCTTATTTCACCACATTCCACCCTTATTATACCTGTTGCGGCATGCAACCCGATCCCACCGTATAATATCATTGCACCCTTATTCCTCCTCAATATATCACCCTTATTCCACCTGTTGTGGCGTACAACCCGATCCCATTGTATTCATATCAATTACACGTGAAGTATAGAAATTTCATAATTTAACACAAGACCCTTCTCAATACTTAAACCTCAGAAAAGGTCAATTGGAAAACTTATACTCAATAAACTCTACACAAGTAATACTACTCAGCGTGACCAATCCAGAATATCACCAAAACACCAATAAGAACAGCTTAAGCAAGTAATAGGAGACAATGAAGCTACGGGGTAACTAATAACATCAACAAAGGGAAACAATCTAACAAGTAGCAATTAGCATGGGAATACAAGTAAATCATGTAACAGATAAGGCAGGGAAGAAGACAATATGAGAAGAACGGGAAAGAACAGGCAAAAAAATAAGTTGGCGGTGCATAAGTACTCATCACCTCACATATACGCCACTCACATGATTTTCATATAGCAAATAAGTCAAGAGTTCCTAATCCCTCAAGTCAAAGTTATATACAACACTTACCTCGCTCCACAAGCCTCTCAATGCTCAATTACCGATTTTCCTCTAGAATCTACCTCCAAACCTCGTATCTAACCACAATTAATTAATGACAACAAATATTGCTAAAGGAATCAATTACAATGCATGAATTTAGATTTCCCGAACTCCCCCAAAAAGTCAAAAATTGACCCTAGGCCTGTTTGGTCAAAACTCGAGGTTCGGACTAAAAATCATTCACCCATTCACCCCTGAGCCGAACATGCAGTTAGTTTCGGAATCCAACCCCAAATTGAGGTCTAATTCCCCAATTTGCAAAAATCCCCAATTCTTCCGAAATCCCTAGTTTTCTACCATGAAAGAACAATGTTTAGGGGTAGAAATTTAATGGGTGTTGTTAGAAATGGAAGAAGATGATTTAAAGGGTACAAAGCTATGAATTGATGCTGAGTTTTCCCTTCAAAATCGCACCTAGGCCAAGCTATAATGGAGAGTTTATGAAAAATGGGTAAAATCTCATTTTCATGTCTATTTTAAGTCACAGGCGCCAGGCCTTTTTCGCGTTCGCGAAAGGCATGCCACATTCGTGATGAGCAACAACCCAAGTGGCTTACGCGTTCACGAGTCCTCTTCTGCGTTCGGAAAGGCTAATATTCCTAGCCTTCACGAGACTTTGTTCGCGAGCCAATGCTCGAGTTCATGTAGAAGAATAACTGACCCTCCCCCAGGTCCCTAAGGCAAAGCGTTCGCGTGAAGCTGGCCGCGTGCGCGAAGGGTAAGGCCCCACATTGCTTCGTGTTCGCGAGCCAGCTACCGCATTCGCAATCAGGAAAAATCCCACTGTCCCAGTTTACTCTACGCGTTCGCGAGAGTACCTTTGCGAACGCGATGAAGAATACACCATATGACAGTTGAAGCACAATAAAAAATAGATTTCTAAGTCTAAAACATCCTGTAACCTATCTGAAACTCACCCGAGCCCTCGGGGCTCCAAACCAAAAATGGACACAAGTCCTAAAACATCCTACGAATGTGATCAAATCGCTAAAATAACACCTAGAACTACGAATTGAACACCAAATGGATTGAATTTTTCAAGAAAGCTTTAAAACGTTTATTTTCACGACCGGATGTTCGAATCACGTCAAACTAACTATTTTTCTTACCAAACTTCACAAACAAGTCATAAATATTATATTGAACTTGTACCGGGCTCCGGAACCAAAATACGGGCCCAGTATGAACAACGCCAAACATCAATCAATTTTCAAAGTCATCAATTTTTCAAACTTTTAATAACAAAAATTCATATCTTCAGCTAGGGGCCTCGGAATTTGACTCCGGGCATATGCCCAGGTTCCATATATTGCAATATGGGCCCACCGGGATTGTCAAAATACGGGTCCGGATCTGTTTACCAAAAACATTGATCGAAGTCAACTAAAATCAATTTTAAGGAAAAATTCTTGTTTTTATCAGTTTTTGATATATAAACCTTCCGGAGAAACACCCAGACCGCGCACACAAATAGAAAAAGGCTAAAAGGAGATATTTAAGTATTTTAAACACGAAAGTTAGTTTTAAAACATGAGATGATCTATCTAGTCATCACACTGCATACAAGAATAAAACACTCCATGGAAAGTAACAAAGGAAGTGGAACGAAGGAAACATATAATTTTTCCCTTAACCTTATGAGTACCATCAACAAAGGCTATGACCCCCAAGATGAGGAGGTGACGCCCATGGCCTCTCTGAGATAAGAGAGATTGTTTGCGCCCTATGCAGCACATCAAAACCAAACGGGAAAGGGGCCTCCACGTCCACAGGAGAGGGGGCGCCACCCCTATGAAAAATCTCCTCGGAGCATGGCTATTTGATACTCTAGTCACCGTGCTCACTAAACAAGCCCCATGCACGACCATATCATGGTCCAGGACACAACATACAAGACCACACCATCAAGGGACTCATGGATACACCCTATGAGAGTCGTCCCCTCCAGCTTATACCAAGTGATCAAATTCCCAACACCCTGTGGAATATTAAACATACAAGGAGAACAACATACATACCGGGAATGATACCGAATAGCCATGGATGGCACGATAACTCAACAAAAAAAAGAAAATTAAAAAGACACATAGCAATCAACAGGGTCGAGGCCGCCACATTTCGAGGCCAAAGAAGTCATTATGGACCCAAAGATGGTCCAAGCAGCACGGTCAACCATAGAATACATCGGCCCCATCCAGCTAGATCATAGCGACCTCAGCAAAAAGGCCTATATCGGCTGCAAACTTCGAGACCCAAGTAAATTTTAACAATTATTAGTAACTAACGCATGTTTATTTGCCTTTAGCCATGCAGATATGCCATGCATCCCCAAGGAAATCACCACGCATAGACTTAATGCTGACCCCTTCTACTCCTCAATATGATAGGTCTTATGAAAGTTCAATCCCACAATCAATGAAGGCGTCAACGAATAAGTGGAAAGTTATTGTCCGATGGCTCTATCAGGGAGTTGAAATACCCCAAATGTATTGCCAATGTGGTAAAGGTTAAAAAGAAAAATGGGAAATGGAGGATGTGTGTGGACTTCACGGACCTGAACAAAGCATGCCCAAAGGATTCATTATAGTTTCCACACATCGACCAACTCATCAACACAATAGCAGGACACGAGCTTAAATTTTTTGGACGCCTACTCAAGTTACAACCAAATACTCATGGAGGAAGAAGACCAAGAGAAAACTACGTTCATCATCTACAGGAGAATATATTGTTGGTGATGAAAATGTTCAAAGATCAATTCGGCAAAACCATTGAGGTATATATCGATGACATGTAGGTCAAGACAGTGAAGGAATATGATCATATCAATGACCTAAATGAATACTTCGATATACTAAGAAAGTACGGAATGAAACTAAAACCCGAGAAATGTGCGTTTGGTGTAGCCTCAGGGAAATTTTTGGGCTTCTTGGTATCACAACGAGAAATTGAGGTCAACCCAGATTAAATTAAGGCTATTGACGGGATACAAGAACAATTGACCACTAAGAAGAAAGTCTAGAGACTAACCGGTCGAATTTCTGCCTTGTCCAAATTGATCTTGCGGACGTCCAGTAGGTGTCACGGGTTTTTCAGCATAGGTCAAAAAGAATAACAGCCTCGAGTGGACACCCGAGTGTATACAAGCGTTGTAAGAACTGAAGGAGTACCTATCGTCACCACCCTTGCTCTCAAAGTTCAAGCCCGGGGAGCCCCTCCACGTTTACCTCGCCGTCCAGAAGTAGAGGTAAGTTCGATCCTGGTTCGAGAAGACAAAGGTATGCAATCTCCAATTTATTATATCAGTAAAACACTTGTTGACAAAGGTATGCAGCTTCACGAAAGCTCAGGCCATAATTCTAGTGCCACCCAATCTAGGTCTTCACCACTTTTCCTTTAAGAAGCATATTACACAAACTCAAGCAGTTGGGGAGGTTGGCCAAGGGGGCATTGAATTAAGTGAGCACGACATTACTTATCAGCCTCGCACAACAATAAAGTCACAAGTGATCATCGACTTCATCGCAGACTTTAACACAAAAGTAATGTGTGAGGCTGAAAAAGAAGCCACTCAAGATCCTCTTCAAACACAAGACCTTTGGGTATTACACACCATCGGTGTGTCCAATGCCTGTAGGTCCAAACTGGCGACTCATGATAGAGGTTCCCAGAAGAAAAAAAATTTGCCAATCCATAAGATGCCCAGATATGACTAACAATAAGGCTGAGTATAAGGTCATAATTGCAAGATTGAGACTAGCACTCAAGTCTGGGGCGAAGCGATTGAAGCTCCGTTGTGATTCTTAGCTCGTAGTCAACCAAGTGACTGGAACCTTGATAAGTGGGTATTTTGACTACTTATTAAATCCTTTTAGATTTTGTTTTAGTCTTAAAGCAGTGAATTGTGTTCCCAAAATTGATTAAATGTGCAAAATTACAGGAATGTTAGAAGTTGGACTCCCGAGATGAAATCTGAATAAAAAAGGAGTAATCTAAATACAAGGCAATAAAAAGCACAGAAGCTTACAAAGTGCGGACCGCATAATTTCATCTTCGGCCGCAAACAACGAAGGAAATCCCATCACACTTTCTAGAAATTTGCGGACTGCACAGGAATTGTGCGGCCGCAAATGAAGATATTGAGATAAACTTTAGAGGTTGTGCAAATTTCCATGTTCTGAGTCCCTCAGAATTGCAGACCGCACAAGAATTGTGCGGCCACAGAAGACGTGCCTTGCGGCCGCATAAGTAAAGGCACGGACCGTAAAGACTAGGTAGCGGACGCAATGCTAAATCTATGGACCGCAGAAATATTGCCTCGCGGCCGCAGTTAAGAATTGTGCTGCCGCACAATGCCAGCTCCTATGACATGAAGAATTTTGCGGACCGCAGAATCTCCCGAGTGGAATTTTTGTCTAAAATTTCTACCCTTGTATAAATAGGCGAGTTTCACAAAATTAGGTTAAGTTTTAAATCTTTGAAGTGATGTAGCCGTTTTCCTTTGCTTTTTAGGAAACTTTAGCTTATTTTGGTGATTTAACATAAGATTTCTCTATTTTAATCTTCCAATATGAGTTTTATTATCTTTTCTTCTTTGTTTTCTAATACACCCACTATGAGTAGCTAGATTTTTACTAGGGTTGCGACCCAACCTTAGTGCTTATGGGTGATTAATTTTATGCTTGTTTATGAATGGTTGTTTATTATTTAGCTTAGTTCATGCTTGAATTGTAGAATTAATGGTTGCAAATATTGATTCATGCCTAATTGACTTAGTCTTTTCTTGAAAAGAGGGACTGTTGCTCCCAAACGCACACGCAAGTATACGTTGTCACGACCCGAAATACTAACTCAGGTCGTGATGGAGCCCAACACCGGGGTTAGGCAAGCCCACACTTAAATTACTAAGGATTTTTCCCATACATGATTAAACCTCCCAACACGTGCCAAGCTTTAAAGTTCAAAACATTAATTGAAAAAGATAGTAAGCCATTTTTAACCAAAAGCAGTCGTAAATAGGAGTGAGCCAATATATATATATGGACCCGCAAACTAAAATAACCACCACGTGTGTGCTAGGAACTAGTGTCACAAGTCCTACGAGCATACCAACTGAATATACAAAAGATATAATATACAGCCCCACTGTCTGAAAGAAATAGACGGGAAAATAAGCAAAAGAAAACTCCATGGTGCTGCCGAGGATCGTCAGGAGAAGCAGCTCACCGTGAAGTCAGGTCCAACTATGATCAGAATCGAGCTCCAGTCTAATAACCAGATGTACCAGTCTTAGAACCTGTACAATTAAGTATAGAAGGGTAGCATGAGTACATAAACAAATATGTACCCAGTGAGTATCCCACCTAACCTCGAAGAAGTAGTGACGAGAGGTCGACTTGACACTCACTAAGGTCCAACATAATGATTAGCAAGATATAATATCACAAACATACATACAAGGATGATAAAAGCAGTAAACATTTAAAATAACAGTAATTTAAATAAATACTGAAAGTAAATATACAATTTCTACTTCATTATTCTTTTCTTTCCTTTAAAAATATATCTGACCACTTAAAATCCATAAAAAAAAAAGAATCCTTAACAATTTAACATGCGCATAAAGGATAAGGACAACCGGCCTGAGCCATCATAATAATCATATATGTGCACTGTCGAGGGTCGAACGGCTCGAACCATAATATATATCTTTCAATCTCGCTGTGGCGTAGGCCCGCTCCCATGAGAGTGGGGGAAATAACACTCCGCTAGCCGAATGTAAATTGTGAAGCAGTCCCATGCACACACAATCCACACGTTTATTCTTTTTTCATGAACAATTACATAAAATTACTTAAATTCCATGATTTCAGGGAAACAAGCCGCATGTAACATTAATTCACTACGCATATAGTTCATTTCAAGGAAAAACATAAGGCATGGTGTAGGCCTAACTACCCGGACATAACAATAATAGTTGCTACGTACGGACTCTCATCACTTTGAGCGTACGTAGCCCCCACAACATTAGCACGTAGTCAACTAAAGCACCTAGGGGGACAATTCCCTCTTAGAAGGTTAGAAAGGAGACTCACCTCGTGTCGAACCTACTTTCCGGGTCAAGAACGCGCCCGAAACTCCAAACTCGACACCCACGGACTCGAAACTAGCCAAATGTTATACAAATATATCAATTTATACTCAAAGCATGAAATTCTTCTACTACTTAGCCAAATTCATCATTCTTGAAGAAATCCTAAAATCCAACCCGGGGCCCGCATGCTCGGATTCCAAAAATTCTCGAAGGAAACACCCACCCATAGCCTAAGGATCATTAATACATGATTTTCACTTGATTTCATAGCTAATTGACGGGTAATTTTCAACAATTTTCAAAAGCCCTAGGTTACTACCCCAAATCCTTAGTTTTCACTAATTTGGGTAGTTAATTTAGCTTGTAATCCATGCATGAAGCTAATATTAGAGTAGAATTTACTTACCTTCAATAACTAGGTCGTTTGCCCCTTTTGAATGCTGAAAATCATCCCAAGGAATAAGAAGAAGATGAGGAAATGAATTAAATCCCATTATAAAGACACACTGCCCAGTGGTCTACTCTATGCGATCGCAGCCTGGGCAGTGCGATCGCATAGCTTTAAGTAACCAGGCCCTCATGGGCCTTCTGTACGAACACGGAGGGAGACATACGAACGCACAGGGTAAGGAATATCTGGGCTGGCCCAAGGCTGGGCTCTTGTGTGAATGCGGATGGGGTGTGCGATCGCACTGGGTCAGGAGCCTAACCCATCGCAATCGTGGTGCCTTTTGTGTGAACGCACAGGGCATTCACCACCCCTGCCCAGTTCCTTCTATGTGATCGCATCAGTGCACCTACGATCGCACTGAAGGAAACCAGTCAATGAAAAATTTGGATTTTGAATTTAACTCCGAGGGGTTTCGAAACTCACTCGAGCCCCTCGGGACCCCGTCTAAAGGCACTGGCAGATCTATATTCATGATACGGACTGGCTCGAATTTTTGGAACGCGAAAATCAACAATGAAACTAAGAATTCGACCCCAAAACCAAATTGAATCAGACTTTGAACTTGAAGTTCTAGGATTTGCTTTCAATGCGCCCAACGGACCTATACTACTCGGAATGACACCAAATTTTGCAAGCAAGTCATAAATCACATAACGAAACTATTCCCGGTCTCAGAATTTTTTTAGGACCTAGATAACGAAAAAACACGTTCCCAACCAAGTTTCAAACTTAACGAAACTCTAATTTAGATATTGGGCGCCGAAACGCCTCCGGGTCATCCAAAACCCATTCCGAACATACGCCCAACTCCGAAATCATCATACGAAGCTACCGGAATCGTCGAAGCTCGGTTCCGTGGTCGTTTACTCAAAATGTTGACCGAAGTCAAACTTTGGCTTTAAAGGCCAACCTTAAGGAACCAAGTGTTCCAATATTGCTCTAAACATTTCTGAATACTGGACCACCCACCCCCGCAAGTCATAAATCACAATAAGCCGCTATGGGAAGTTTCATTTAGGGAAATAGGGTCCGATAACACAAAACGACCGATCGGGTCGTTACATTCTCCACCTCTTAAATAAACGTTCGTCCTCGAACGGGTCTAGAATCATACTTGAAGTGCTGAATAAAGGTGGATATCTACTCCGCATGTCCTCCTCGGACTCCCAGGTCGCCTCCTCGACTTGTTGGCCCTTCCACTGGACCTTTACAGCAGAAACTCCCTTGGATATCAACTAGTGATCCTGCCTGTCAAAAATAGCAACTGGCTCCTCCTCGTAGCCCAACTTCTCATCCAACTGAATAGTACTGAAATCAACCACGTGAGTAGTCGGCGTGGTACCTCCGGAGCATGGATACATGAAAAACGGGATGAACTCCTGATAAACAGGGAGGTAAGGCCAGCTCATAAGCGACGTCCCCAACTCGCCGCAACACCTCGAAGGGACCTATAACCCTCGGGCTTAGCTTGCCCTTGTTCCCAAACCTCATAATAACCTTCACAGGAGAGACTTTCAACAGGACCCTATCTCTCTCAATAAATTATATATCACGCGCCCTCTAATCCGCATTACTCTTCTGTCTGGACTGTGCTATGCGGAGCCTCTCTTGGATCAACTTCACTTTATCCAAAGCATCCCTCAGTGCCATATAACTTAGCCTCGCCAGGCTCAAACCACCCGATAGGAGAACGACATCGCCGACCATACAAAGTCTCAAATGGTGACATCTCAATGATGGACTGATAACTATTATTGTAAGCAAACTCGGCCAAAGGCAAGAACTGGTCCCGCTGACCTCCGAAGTCAATCACACATGCCCTGAGCATGTCCTCCAATATATGAACTGTACGCTCTGACTGACCATCCTTCTGAGGGTGAAATGTTGTGCTGAGGTCTATCTGGGCACCCATCTCACTATACAATGCTCTCCAGAAGTGTGAGGTGAACTGAGGACCACGATCCGATATAATGGACACCGGCACACCGTGCAACCAGACTATCTCCCAAATGTAGATCTGTGCCAACCTCTTAGAAGTATATGTAGTAGCCACTGGAATGAAATGCGCCGATTTGGTCAATAGATCCATACTGGCCCAAACCGCGTCAACCTTCCGTAAAGTTCGAGGCAACCCAACATGAAGTTCATAGTGATGCGTTCCCACTTCAACTCTGGAATGGGCATCTGCTGAAGTAGGCCTCCTGGCCTCTGGTGCTCATACTTAACCTGCTGGCAATTAAGGCACCTAGCCACATACTCCACAATGTCCTTCTTCATCCGCCTCCACCAGAAATGCTGCTTCAAATCACAATACATCTTCGTAGCACCAGGATGGACAGAATACCGAGAACTATGTGCCTCCTCTAGAATCCTGCCTCTCAGGCCATCGACATTAGGAACACATAAACGGCCCTGAAGTCTCAGAACACCATCCTCTCCAATAGTAACCTCTTTGGCCCTACCGTGAACCGCTTTCTCCCGTAGCTCTGCCAAACACTAATCATCATACTGTCGAGCCTTAATCTTCCCCAATAACAAAGACTGAGCAACCACATGTGCAAGAACTCGACGAGGCCATGAAAGGTCTAATCTCACCAGGCGATTAGTCAAAGACTGAATGTCCAAGGCTATAGGTCTCTCCTCTGCTGCAATATATGCCAAGCTACGCATACTCTCCGCCTTTCTGCTCAAAGCATCTGCTACCACATTTGCTTTGCCCGGATGATAAAGAATGGTGATATAATAATCCTTCAAAAACTCAAGCCATATGCGCTGCCTCAAATTAAGATCCCTCTGCTTGAAAAAGTGATGCAGGCTGCGGTGGTCTGTATAAACCTCATAGGACACCCCATACAAGTGGTGCCTCCAAATCTTAAGAGCATGAAAAATTTCCGCCAACTCCAAATCGTGCACAGGCTAACTTTTCTCATGAACCTTCAGCTGGCGCAAAGCATAAGCAATAACTCTCCCTTCCTGCATCAACACACACCCCAAGATAACGTGCAAAGCGACGCAATATACCGTATACATCCCAGAACCGGAAGGCAATACTAGAATTGGTGATGTGGTCAATGTTGTCTTGAGCATATGAAAGCTCGCCTCACACTCGTCGGACCATTTGAACGGGGCATTCTTCTGTGTCAATCTAGTCAATGGTGTTGCAATAGAAGAGAACCCCTCCACAAATCGGCGGTAAAATCTTGCTCGGCCCAAAAAGCTCCTGACCTCTGTAGCTGAAGTAGGACGCAACCAACTCTGAACCACCTCAACCTTCTGAGGATCAACCTTGATACCCTCTCCGGATAGCACATGCCCCAAGAATTCCATGGAATCCAACCAGAACTCACACTTGGAGAACTTAGCATATAGCTTCTGTTCTCGCAAAGTCTGGAGCACAACTCTCAAATGCTGTTTGTGCTCCCCCAGGCTACATGAGTAAATCAAGATGCCATCAATAAAGTCGATAACAAAGGAATAAATATACGTCCTGAACACCCTATTCATCAAGTCCATGAAAGTTGATGGGGCATTAGTCAAGCCAAAGGACATTACCAGGAACTTATAGTGGCCATATCCCGTACGAAAAGCAGTCTTCAGAACATCTGAGGCCCGAATCTTCATCTGATGATATCCCGATCTCAAATCAATCTTAGAAAACACCCTAGCACCCTGCAACTGGTCAAAAAAATCATCGATGCGCTGTAAAGGATACTTGTTCTTAATGGCGACCTTGTTAAACTGGCGGTAGTCAATACACATATGCATGGATCCATCCTTCTTCTTCACGAATAGAACTGGAGCACCCCACGGTGATACACTTGGTCTGATGAACCCCTTAGCCAACAACTCCTCAAGATGCTCCATTAACTCCTTCAACTCTTTAGAAGACATACAGTACGGAGGAATAGATATAGGCTGGGTGCCTGGAGCTAAATCAATGCAGAAATCAATATCATGACCCGGAGGCATGCTCGGAAGGTCCGAAGGAAATACATCAGCAAACTCTCGAACAACTAGAACTGAATCAATCGTCGGAGACTCGGTGGTGGCGTCCCGCACATAAGCGAGGTATGCCAGAAAACCCTTCTCGACCATATGTCGAGCCTTCAGGAATGAAATAACCCGGATGGCTACACTAACTGAGGAACCTCTTTACTCCAGCCTAGGCGACTCTGGCCTGGCTAAAGTAAATGTCTTGGCATGAAAATATAGCATGGAATGATAAGGAGATAGCCAATCCATGCCTAAAATAATCTTGAAATCAACCATGTCGAGCAATAAGAGATCCGCTCGAGTCTCGAACCCACAGAATGTAACCATACATGACCGGTAAACCCGGTTTACCACCACAGAACGCCCCGAGGAGTGGACACACATATAGGAGAACCCAAGGACTCACGAGGGACATCCATAAAATGAGAAAATAAGACCGAAACATAGGAATAAGTGGATCTTGGATCAAATAACACCGATGACTCTTTACCAGATATTGTAATAATACCTGTGATCACGGCGTCTGAGGCCACTGCATCTGATCTGGCCGGAATAGCATAGAATCTAGCTGGAGCATTGAAAGACTGAGCCCTGCCAGAATGGACAGGATCTGGCTGACCTCCCCTTGACTGGCCTCCACCTTTAGGACGACCCCTGTCGACATGTCCCCTACCTCTAGGTGGCCTGACGGCTGGTGCTGGACCCATAGGCTGATAATCCTGTTGCACCGCTTTGCCCCGAAGCCTGGGATAATGCCTCTTCATATGACTTGGATCCCCACACTCATAACAACCTCCGGGTATAGTATCCTGCTGCCCCGAAGAGGAACCCCTAAATGGCCGGAGAGTGATGTGTACCCTTTGGCATAGCACTGAAGTAGGGAATGGGGAATCTCGGATAACTGGAATAACCACTGGGTGAAATCTGAACGGCTGGAGGGCAGTAGGAACGCTCTGGCATGGCGTTGAAATGAGACCTCGCTGGAACACCTCGGGGAGGTGGTGGAGGTGCTGAATATGGAGGCATGCTGGGTTGACCTCTACTCAACTGACCTCTGCCCCTAACTCGGGCACCTCTGAAATCCCTGGAGAAGCTGGCTCTCTTGTCCTGCTAACCCTACTCTCTGCCTCTCGATCGATATCCCTCAATCCGACGAGCTATCTTGACCACTAGCTAATAGGGAGTCCCCATCTCCACCTCTCGGGCCATGTTGGACCTAATACCAAAGTGCATCCCTGCTACAATCACTGCACTCTCTCAGCATCAGTAGACAATATCATGTGTGTGGCGAGACAACTCTGAGAATCTTGCCTCATAACCTGTCACTGATATTTGTCCCTGCTCCAACTACTCAAACTGATATCACCACTCTTCCCTCTCAGAGGGTGGGATATATACCTGTCCAGAAACATCTGAGTAAACTGCTCCCAAGTGATCGGAGGAGAATCTGCTGGCCTGCTGAGAATATAGGACTGCCACCATCTGCGAGCTCTGCCCTCTAGTTGGAAGGTAGTGAAGTCCACTCCATGGGACTCTAATACCCTCATATTGTTCAGCCTATCTCTGCACCTGTCAACAAAATCCTAGGCATCCTGGCCTCGCTCACCCCCGAAGACTAGAGGGTGCAATCGAGTGCATCTATCCAATAACTTCTGTGGATCACCGTCCGCAACTGGTCTGGGCTCAGGTGCTACTGCTACAGGCTGGACCCCGCCCACGGGCAGTGTACTTGGGGTATGATGTAATGCTGCTGCCTGACCTGCAGCCTGGGCACTAGGAGTCTTGGCATCCCTCCCGCCTGAGATGTGGCAGGATCTACTGGAAATAAACCAGCCTGGGACATGGTTTCCATAAACCGCATCATACGGCCTATGATCTCCTGGAAGCCTGGTGCCGTCATAAAGTCCACTAGAGCAGGACCTGCTGGGGGCACCTCAACCCACTCCTCTGTAGTAGGATCCTCTGGTAGTGGTAAAATTGGAATAGCTCGGTATGCCCTCGTCCCCTATCTTGGGCCGGGGCCCTCCCCCGGCCTTTGCCACGGCCTCGAAAAATAGGGGTAGCGGCCCCTCTTGGGTCTGGAACATCGGATGCATGCGTCCGCACCATCTATGAGAGAATAGAAGAATGAGATTTAGTAAACCATTGACTGCATGATAGAATAAAAATAAGGAGAGGTTTTCCTAACACCCTATAGCATCCCAAAGATAAGTACAGACGTCTCCATACCGATCCACAAGACTCTACTAGGTTTGCCTGTGACTTGTGAGACCTACGTGAACCTAGTGCTCTGATACCATGTTCTCACGATCCGAAATACTAACTCAGATCGTGATGGCTCCCAACATCGGGGTTAGGCAAGCCCACACTTAAATTACTAAGTATTTTTCCCATACTTGATTAAACCTCCCAACAATGCCAAAGGTTATCATCCCTTAATTCCAAGTATATCGGGAGAAAATCTCACCTATATTTGACCTAAATTCCAGCATAGTTATGAATGTAACTTGTGATGATCTTTACCAACTTTTTTTCCACAACTCGCTTGACTTCAAAACATAACACATGACTATCATAAGACAAGAATAACTCATAACATAACCTCCTTATCATTTTGAGAACCCTAGTATCACCCAAAAAGTACATGTTATAGTATTCCCAGCTTGTCGACTTTCGACGAAACTTATTTTCTTCAATTTGTTTTGCTTTTAAGCCTACCAACCCTCTTGGTACTTGCAGTCCATGATCTTAAATATTTGCAACCTCCATGGTAACATTATTAACTTAATTTTTTTAATTTTAGAGATGAGCTCATTTTAGAGCTTATGTCAATTGACTTACGGCGTACTTTCACATACAAAACTATGGGGTCTAACATCATTCCCCCATTTGGAACATTTGTCCTTGAATGTTGACTGGTGAACTGATAGCTCTTACGGATGGTTCCAATACTATCTTTGGCATAATTTTGTGAATAAATCCAAAGGCCAAGGCATTTCCCCCCTTTAGGTCTCTTTCTCACACCATGAATTGTGGTCGGAATCCTTAAATCTCGTAGTTATTGCTACCTTCTACCATGCATCCTGCACCATAGATTTCCTTACGATATTCTGGAACATCAAGTGAGACATAAAATCGTCCTAAATCTTCTTTTATTCTCATGCCTAGGCCTCTCCATACCTAGAAACCATAGGCTGCAAGATATGCCACTAACGATTCTGCTATCATTCCTGGATACTGAATCCTCGCGCTTCTAGCCTTTTATCCGAAATATGGACTATTCACTACCTTCTGCACCTAAGAGACTCGTCCGTTTCACCTTTACCTTAATTACCTTAAAATCTTGTATCACCTCTTCTACCGCTTTCATGACCTCCCTTCCACATAGGTATAATTCACGTCTACAACTTGAAGCTCTATTATAATTCTTGCACCTCTGGTGCATACACAATCCGGTGCGAGCTTCATACTGACTTCTTATGAGGCTGTTACTTTTCTAACTGGCTTTATAGTAGAGCCATTATAGAATATGGTTGTTATACTATCTCTCTTGTACCTCTGATATTTAAGAGTGATCCTGTAATGTTCTCAATCACGCAGTCTATAATTTTCTTGTTCCAATAATCTGTCTCATGATTTACTTAGTTAATGTAGCTCTTTAGTTTCCTATTCTCTCTGATCAACCTTTATGAAGGCTTAATCTATCTTTTGATCTGCGGCTCATGGTATTAGTTATGTTCCAAAGCGGGAAATGATGTTACACCCCATATTTTCCTACGTGAGAGTACATTGTAAGTCGATTGATTTTAGCTCAGAAATGAGATCATCTTTGAAAGTACATAAAGTAAGTTAATCATGTTACCTTGGAGGTTACAAATATTTAAGCTCATGAATAACAAGTACCAAGACAGTCAGAAATCTTAAGTTAAAACAATTTAAAGAAAATAAGTTTCGTCGAAAGTAGACAAGTTTGAAATGTTATAACATGTACTTTAGGGTGAGACTATGGTTCATTACATGATAAGAAGGTTATGCTATGAGTTATTTTGTCGTATGATAGTCGTGTGATACGTTTTGAAGTCAAGCAAGTTGTTGAACAAAAGTTGGCAAAGGTCTTCACAAGTTACATTCATAATGTGCTGAAAATTAGGTCAAATGTAACTGAGATTTTCTCCCAACGTACTTGGAAATATTGGATGATATACTACCAAATTGAACATCTATAAGTCTAGTTTCCAATTCGTTAAACCGTTCATCTTTACAACATCGGAGTAGACAGATATTTGCGTTTAGCGAGGCTGCGCCAAGTAGCTCTCTATGGGACCCACATTGGTGGTTTAGATATGTTGATATGTATAAGATGCCTCAACCCCATTTTAATTCGTTAATTTTCAGTATCTTCGGAACCTAGACACCTAGAAACACTCTCTCAAGGTTCTCTTATGATCCGAGACCCAAACAAAGGGAAAACAACAGAAATCAAGTGTCAGGAATCCCGTCGCGCTAGTAAGTTTTTTGTTCTTCTTGTTGTTGCTGATTTTTGGGTGGTTCCAGCTCGTGTGGGAGGTTGTTTTAAGTGGTTTATGTTCTGTAAAATAACCTCCCATATTTTTCATATCAACCCTAGGTTATTTCAAGTCTTGCAAATGGATTACACCATATTTCAACATCAAAAGTTAGTTCTAGTGAAGAACAACACCTCTTTGAGGTTGTGTTGTCATTGAGAATAGATGTGGGATGTGTTTTGCTGAAATTTCAAGTTTTTGTTACTGTCTAAGGTGATTATAACAGCTTACTAATTTTACTTAAGCTTTCTAGTATGTTGGTTAAGTTTTTACGATGATAAACTACAAGATAATACTTGGATTAGCTTAAGTCACTTCTATGGTGTTGTATTGCCATTGAGGGCTATTGTAAGATAAATATAACTTGGATTTTAACTTGAAGCTACTGTAGGAGTCATTTGTATTGTGTTCTTGTAGGTTCTTAAGGTTATCTGGATGTTGATTAAGTTAAATGGTTAGACTAGACATGAACTAGTGAATAAAGTTGCTAATTGAAGAAAGTTGGAGTTGTGGATTGTTTCCTTTGTTTTAAATATGTTGTATAAGGATGAAATCATTTATTAATTACTCCATTATCATATTAAAGATGTTTTTAAGTTAATGTAAGAAGTCTATAAAGGGTGATATGGGTTATATGGATTTCGATCGAGCTTGTCACTCAAAATGAGTTTTTAACTAATCGGAGAGTAGAATCTCCGGGATCATCATCATCAGGTCCTAGAGGCACCAAATCCATGGGCCCCGTAACATCATCCCCCACCTCATCCTCTGTGTCTGAGCCTTTGATCGTTTTGACGTCCACCGACGAGTGAACGAGGCTACCAGGTGCAATCCCCAACATCTCCTTGGATGAACTAAACAAGTCATTGCGTAAATGCATACGCTCCTCGTCCAAGATACCAACCCTGCTCATTAACAAATTCAAAGAATTATAGATGTACCTGTTGAAGTTCTCGTATCGTTTGTTTCTTGCAGCCTGCTGAGCTTAGATGATGTCTCCAACAAATATGTGATGTCCATGAGCATTGTAGGAGCCTCCACCACCTCATCATATCTCGGGTACTCTGACACTCCTCGAGATAGCAGATATTGAGTTAGCAAGTAGCCAAATCTGGCGAGCCATCTCACCGAGCATAACTCACCCACGTTAATGGGTCTGCCCTTTATCAGAAAGAATATGACACACACTCTAGATCGAGTGGAGTCGCTACTATGCTCCACCGGCATGAGTCTAGCTTGCACAAAATTCTACCACACCTTGGCAGTCTTGTTAAAATCAGAGCGAACCATTGAAGATGAATATCTCCTTGTTTTCGAGTCCACTTGGCATTAGAATCCACGCCACAAAGGGTGTGACGTATCAATGTGTACTTTGGACATTAGACAAATATTTGGAGTCTCCTCGGGTCAACATTCTCAACCCCCAAATATTCACATAATGCCCCCTATCCATTAGCACGTCCTTTCCCCGTACACGTGAGGTGCCATGCCCTGCATGCCAGTTTGTATATAATTCCAGTTTATAGGAACTTGTCCATATATAGTGCACGTAGCTGGCCAAGTACCTCCGGAAAGTTTATTTCTAAAGCTCTGATATTAATTCCAATGTCGAAGGTGTACCGATCATATGGCACGAAGTCCTTGTGCCATGGAATCACCGCATCATTGATCAAATCCAAACAAGACCTTGTTCTCAATGGTGTCTGCTGCGATCCCTCGGCAATTTGTTTGCCTTTAGCTTGCCGCGAGGATCCTTCTCCTTCCTTCGCTTTTTGGGCACAGGAGAAGTGGTGGAGGACTTGACAATGCCCTTGCCTTTGCTAGAAACATCACGAGCCATACTATCCTACAACACATTTAAGCACAAGTATGAGAATTCATCTATAATTATGTCTAAGGTTGTCGCGTAAGTCAAAAAATGACCCCACACTTAAAACTGAAGGTGCAATGTATAATACTTCACGATTGTTATCTAAAAAGTACTAGTGTTGCACTCCAAAGCTATGGGTACTCATAAATGCCACATAGACAAGTGATGGATCATAGCTACATGAATTCACCTTACTGTAAGCAAGAGGCATAAGTTACTTTCCTTTCTACAACCACTACAACTATACTAAATTAGCTAAGTCTACGAAAATTTTACACATACATTATTTAAGATACATGGTGTAGGAACATGTTTTCATCGAAACTAAGATCCCTAGCATGTAAAATCATCCCCCATACACCCCACACTTGGCCCAAATTCATACACAAATATACTTTGTTACTCAGACTTCACCGGTACACCAAAATCTTCATTCAAACATTTTAACAAACACCTTTGTGGCATAAAGTGTGTGCATTCTAATTCAACAATGGTGGAATATGGTGGCCCTACCAAATTTCAACGAATTAGAGGGACTTCTATTTTACTACTATATATAGACAATAACCATACAATACTCGACCAATTCAAACCATCCACCATAAAAATTTCTTAAGAAACTACATAGGGGGAAAATTTGGGGCTTAGGGCACTTGGAGGATGGGATGTACATTGTTATCTACCAATTAAAACACAAAAAGAAGAAGAAGAAGAAGAAGAAGAAGAAGAAGAAGAAGAAGAAGAAGAAGAAGAAGACGAAGGATAAGAATAAGAAGAAGAAGAAGAAGAAAAACATACCTATAGAGTTTAGGATGAGAGCAAGATAAAAACTTGAAGAAATTTGAGAGAGAAGAGGAGAAGAGGTCGGCAGAGACGTTTGAGAGAGACGACGGCGTGTTTTATTTGTTTTTGATTTTGGAATTTGGGTTATGGTTTAAGTTGGGTTGGAGATGGGGATGGGAAGTAGGATGTGTTATAATGTTAGTGTAAATGGGTACTTGGGTTGGGTTAAATGGGTTTGGGTTATGTAATAAACTAGAAAACGAAAATAAAAACAAATTACCTAGACAACCCCTCAGCCCGGCGCCCCGTGCTATGCCTGGTGTTGGGGGGTCTCTAACTTTTTGTTTTCAGCACCCTAGGCAGCTCCGGGCGCTGGCCTGGGCGCTGTTCCTTTTTTTTTATAAATAACACCCCGATCCCGATCCCCCGAGCCTTTTATATACTCAATTTACATGTCCAACACCATTCTACCTATAGTTTCTATACCTACAAAGAAAATGCAAACTCTATTCTACTCCAACTAAAAATATTAAGATAAACTATGAAATAAATAAGAATTGGGTTGCCTCCCAACAAGCACCTGATTTAACATCGCGGCACGACGCAGAGTCTCGCATACTCATCAGCGAGTACAACCTTGGTCTTCTCACGATTAATTATTCCTCCCCAATAATGCTTGACTCTGTGTCCATTCACCAAAAATATTCTTTCACCGTGTAAATCTCGCAACTCAATTGCGCCATAAGGAGTTTCTCTCACCACCTCAAACGGGCCTGACCATCTCGATTTTAACTTCCCGTGAAATAGCCTTACTCTAGAATTGAACAATAATATATGTTGGCCTGGATCGAAGTGATGCGGCTTGATATGATTTTCATGCCATCTTTTTGTCTTTTCTTTTTAAAGCTTAGAATTTTAATAATAGTGCATCCTGAACTCATTCTAACTCACTCAACTGCAAGAGTCTCTTCTCGCTCGCGGCTTCAAGGTCCATGTTCATATTCTTAATGGCCTAATATGCTTTATGTTCAAGTTCAACGGGCAAGTGACAAGCCGTCCCATAAACTAACTTTTACGGTGATGCCCCATTTGGCATTTTGAATGTGGTTATGTATGCCCATAAGGCTTCATCTATCTTTTCATCCCAATCCTTCCTATTCACATTCACCGTCTTCTCTAAGATTTACTTTATTTCTCTATTAGATACCTCATCTTGTCCGCTTGTTTGAGGATGATATGTCATTGCAGCTCTATGTCGGACTCCATATTAAGCTAGAAGGTTATTCAACAACTGATTGCAAAAGTGTGTCCCTTCATCACTAATAAAAGCACGTGGAGTCACAAACCTCGAAAATATGTTCTTTTTCACAAACGCAGCTACCACCATGGCATCATTTGTTGGAAATGAAATCGCCTCTACCCATTTTGACTTGTAGTCAACTGCTAGCAAAATGTATTTGTTTCCTCTGGATAATGGGAATGGTCCCATAAAATCTATCCCCCACACATCAAAAATCTCAACCTCCAGGATGTTATTAAGAGGAATCTCATTCCTCCTTGTGATTTTTCCTGTTCTCTGACATTGGTCACACTTCGTAACAAATGCATGGGCATCCTTGAATAAAGTTGGCCAAAAGAAACCAGATCCTAATACCTTTGCAACTATTATATCGCCTCCATGGTAGCCCCCATAAGGTGATACATGACAATCATACAACACTAATTATACCTCTTTATCTGGAATGAAACTCCGCATCAACTGATCAGTACATTTTTTGTACAAATATGACCCATCCCAATAGTAGAAGATCACATCATCTAAAAACCTCTTTCTAGCTTCAGATTCAATTTCAGGGGAAGTACCCCACTCACAAGGTAATTCACATAGTCTGCATACCATTGGGGAGGGTCTTGGGTGATAGCAAAAAGTTGCTCATTAGGAAATACTTCCTTAATTTGTCCCCCCTCCTCCACATGGTCATGATTTTCTAGCCTTGATAGATGGTCAGCTACTTGGTTCTCGGTTCCCTTTCGATCTCTTATTTCTACATCAAATTCATGCAACAACAAAACACAGCGCATCAATCTATCCTTAGATTCTTTTGTTGTAAATAGATACCTGATTGCTTCATGGATCGGTATGGACTATGAATTTTGTTCCCACCAAGTATGCCCGAAATTTCTCAAAGTCCCACACAACGGCTAACAACTCCTTTTCAATGATGGTGTAATTCAGTTGTGCATCATCAAGAGTCTTACTCGCATAGTAGATTGAATAAAACACCTTGTATTTCCTCTAGCCTAGCACTGCCCCAATAGCATGGTCACTTGCATCACACACAAGTTCAAACGGTAGGGACCAATCTGGGGCCATAATAATGGGAGCAGCCCACCAACTTCTTTTTGAGTTCTTCAAATGCATTCAGGTAGGCTTCATCAAAATTGAAAGTTACATCTCTTTCAAGAAACCTGCACAAAGGAGTAGCAATTTTAGATAAATATTTAATAAAGCCCAATAGAATTCCGCCTGTCCCAAGAAACTCCGGACACCCTTTACAGAAATAGGTGGAGGTAATTTCTCAACTGCCTCCACCTTCTCCCTATCAAATTCAATGTTGCTCCTAGACACTCTATGACCCAAAATGATACCTTCCCGCACCATAAAGTGACACTTCTCCCAATTCAAAATCAGATTTGTTTCTTCACAACGGGATAACACCATGCTCAAATTCTTCAAACAGTTATCATATGAAGACCCAAAGACTGAAAAATCATCCATAAAAACTTCCACAATGTTTTTCACCATATCGGTGACAATAAACATCATGTATCTCTGGAAAGTGGCTGGTGCATTACAAAGACCAAATGACATTCGCTTGAAGGCGAAAGTTCCATAAGGACAAGTAAACATGGTCTTCTCTTGATCCTCTGGGCATGTGACAATTTGATTGTATCCCGAATAACCATCAAGGAAGCAATAATATTCATGCCCCGCTAATCTGTCCAACATTTGATCAATAAATGAAAGTGGAAAGTGGTCCTTGCGGGTCGCTTTGTTGAGACTTCTATAATCAATTCAGACTCTCCATCCCATCACAGTGCAAGTAGGAATTAGCTCATTTTTCTCATTCTCAATCACATTCATCCCCCCTTTTTGGGCACACATTGAACTGGGCTTACCCAGTTGCTGTCAAAAATAGGAAAGATAATACTTGCATCGAAAAATTTGATTACTTCCTTCTTCATGACCTCTTTCATAATGGGATTTAAACTCCTTTTCTTCTCAACACTAGGGTGGCGTCAATCTTTCAAGAAGAGTTTATGCATGCAAAATGATGGACTGATTCTTTTGATGTCGACAATTGTCCACCCAATAGCCTTTTTATGCTCGCGAAGTACTTTGAGAAATTTTTCTTCTTGTGTGTTAGTCAGGCTAGATGAGATAATCACGGGCAATGTCTCAGAGTTCCCCAAATAAGCATAGGCACAGATGCGCTGGAAGGGGCTTAAGTTCTAGCCTTGGAGCTTCTTCAATAGATGGATTAGGAGGGGTCAGAGTGATGGGCTTGTCCAGCTCCTCAAATTTTCCGAAACCATGGACATAACAAGTACTTGCTCAATTTCTGCCATCATTTCATCTTCATTGTCGTATTCATCCCCAACCAAAGCTCGTTCAAGAGGATTAATATGGCTCATATAAGGCACTAATGATGTAGCATCACTTTCCACCACAGAAATCAGTGATAACTCTTCATAGTGGGCTGGTAATCTGAGTGCTTTATATACATTGAATACCTCCACTCTATCACTTACTCTCATAGTCATCTTTCCTTTGCAAACATCAATAATAGCTCGGTCGTGGCTAAGAACGGACGCCCCAAAATAAATGGGACTTCCTGATCAGGCTCGTAGTCCAAGATAATGAAATCAGCAGGGTATATGAAAGAGCCCACTTGAACTAACACATCTTCAATCACTCCTTCAAGATGAGCAAGGGAGTGATTAGCCAACTATAAGATTACTGTTGTTGGGCGTGGCTTGCCCAACTCCAACTGTCTAAACACAGATAGCGGCATCAAGTTGATGCTCGCTCCAAGATCACATAAAGCTCGCCCGACTGAATGCATACCAATCGAGATTTGGGTAGTGAAAC
The DNA here is from genome assembly GCA_005239525.1 of Nicotiana knightiana. Lineage (NCBI taxonomy): Eukaryota > Viridiplantae > Streptophyta > Magnoliopsida > Solanales > Solanaceae > Nicotiana > Nicotiana knightiana. The sequence continues at coordinate 2,404 of ML414596.1, read as the reverse complement.
TATCTGGATCCTTCAATTTCTGAGGTAGCTTGCTTTGAATTATTGAGCTACATTCCTCAGTGAGTGCCACATTCTCGAATTCAGTCAGCCTCCTTTTATTTGCCACTATGTCCTTGATGTATTTAGCAATTTGGGAACTTCTTGCAAGATGTCTACAAATGGAATGTTAATTTGCAGTTACTTCAAGATATCAAGGAACTTTTTATACGCAGCATTATCCTTCACTTGTACAATCTTTGAGGGAATGAAGGGGGTGACGTTGCAACCAATGGTGGGGGTTGCTCAGCCACCGCCTCTTCAGCTGGCTTCTATAGTGGTTGTCCTATCATTAAAAGTCACATGCTTTCTCTTTTTCGAATGGACTTCTTCTAATTGTCTCTCATTCCTCAATGATATGGCATTAATGGATACCTTAGGATTAGCTTCAGTGTCACTTGGAAGAGCTCTAACTGGTCTGGTATTTTGGGCACTAGCAAGTTCTCCCACTTGGCGCTCCAAATTTCTCATTGATGTGGCTTGGGCTTGCTAATCAGCCATCAATTTCTTAGTGAAGGCTTCCTGATCAGCCACTAATTTCTGATTGAGGGCTTGCTGATCAACCATCAATTTCTTCATCATTTCTGAGGTGACTTGTTGTACTCGCTTGTTGTTCAGCCTGAGGTGGTCTATATTGTTGTTGAGGTGCTTAAGGTCGATATTGATTCTGAGTAACTTTGTTTCCACCCCAAGGGAAGTTTGGGTGGTTCCACTAGTTAGGATTGTAAGTGTTCCCATATTGGTTTGTATGGCCTCTATTTGCATTACCCACAAAGCAGATAGACTCTGGATTAACTAGGCATAAGTCGCTCGTGTGACCGTCTCCACATACTTCACAAAACACTTGAACATGTTTCACTAGTTGAGCTTGTTGCTTGTTAATAACCATGGTCATCTGATTGACTTGGTTGGTCAGTGTAGAAATGTGCACTGATAATGCCGAGACGACATCTAACTCGAGAACCCCTACAAATTTTTGTATCGTGTGTCTCCCATTTCTCCTTACCAATCTGGATTGCTTTTGGATAATTTGTTCAATAATGCATATATCTCGTCAAAGCTTTTCTCCAACACTTGACCTCCAGCTGCAGCATCTACCACATTTTTTGTTTCAGAGTGGAGCCATTCTATGAATGTGTGAGCTAACACTTCGTTCGTCTTATTGTGATGAGGACAGTCTCTGAGTAGCCCCTTGAACCTCTCCCAAGCTGAGTATAAAGACTCTCCCGCTTTCTATTTGAAGGCAACTATCTCACTTCTGATCTTTGTAGTTTTGCCTAAAAGGAAGAACCTTGCAAGAAATTCCCTTTCCAAATCATTCCATGATGTAATAGAATTAGTTGGTTCTGCCTTCAGCTATCGCGTTGCTTCGCCCAACAGAGAGAATGAGAAAAGTGTGAGCTGCACATAGTCTTGAGTGACCTTATTAGTGATATAAGTATCACTAATCTCCAAGAAGTTCAGGATATGCTGTTGTGTATCCTCGTGTGGAAGACTTATAAACTGCCCATTTGCATGAAGTAACTGGATCATGCTCTGTTTCAGCTCAAAGTGCCCAGTGATTCTGGGCTTCGCGGTGTTGGAGGTGACATTAGCAATGCTGGGCATCGCCACCTCCTGAACAGCCATGCGTTACTCCTCTTCCATGTTCACGGGAAATTAAACGAGTGCCTGGAGATTATTTGTATCCCTTGATTCCCTCAACCTCCTATGAAATGTTCTCTTAGGTTTGGGGTCAAAGCCCTTGATTCTTTCCTGGCTTCTGACACTGCGCATGCAATCAAAGTTCCTAAGATTAGAGAAACAATTAAGTAAAGTTAGACTAGATGAAATAAACAATTAAAGAAAAAACTAGAAAGTAGTCAATAACCAAGTCCCCGGCAACGGCGCCAAAAACTTGTTTCTCCCAAACGCACACGCAAGTATACGTGGTCGTACAAGTAATAAAATGATAAGTCGGGTGTCGAACCAAAAGAGACTTGTATCAACTACTCACTAAATTTACCAAAAATGTTATTCAGTCAAGTGAAAATAAAGTTCAAGAATGTGATTACACTAAACTATAATTCTAAGTAGTAACTAAATTATCAAGTAGCAAGTTGATTTTTGTGTATTCAGTAGAGACAAATATTCCAGAATTGTGATAAATTCACCAATCATATTGTGTTCTAGTAAACTCTCCCTTTTATACAATTCACTCATGGTTTCTAATTAATCGATAATTTCTATCATAGCCTTCTTCCGGAGTACTACTCGCCTATTCAAACTATATTAATTCCTATATTCCTATGAAATCAATCTATTAAAAATGCACTAAGATTACGATATTTAATTAATCACGGTGACTAGGTATATTCCTATCCTAACC
>ML414594.1:0-10701 GCA_005239525.1 Nicotiana knightiana | reverse complement strand
CCCCCCCCCCCCCCATCGGCTCGAGTTGTCCGCTCGCGTAAGCCAGGTCTAGAACAAAGCCCCAGGATTTAAACTTAGAATAACATAGCCTCATGCCGGATCCCTAGCAGGTGCGTTGTTTGCGTCACTTGCATTTGACTTAGGGGATTTAACACAGGGGTTGAGTCCGTCTAGGACAGGTGAACCCGAAATAAAAGACCATCCTGATGCATCTTACCTGCTATGTGTACATTATTTGTTTCAACTTGTTGTGGATCGGCTAAAGAAAGAAAATAACAGAAAAACCAAGAGTGAGGTAGGGTAGAAAATTTACCCGATTTTGAAAGCCCCGATATTTGAAAATACCTCGAAACTCTGCCAAAATTGTTGAAAAAAAGGGAGAAATGAAATTGTATTTCGAAAAAAATGGAATGAGCTAGTATCATATTTTTCAAAATTGAGTCAAAACTTCCGGAACTACGCATGTTTGATTCTCACCGGTGTGGGATACGTTTCGGGTCAAACCCTATTTTTGCGAAAAATAAAATACAGAATATTGCCATAAATAAGTTAGGTGATGTCGTTTTTGTCTAAATAGCCAAAGATGTCCCGACAGGGCGCCGGAAGGCTATTTTTGCAAGAATAGCCACGTGTGGTCTTTTTCAAATTTTTGAACAATTAGCAAACACAGCCCTAAAAGCTTCCTTCCTGAAGTGCTGAAGGGCCGTATTTGCAAAGGTGGTTCATTTTTGAAATACAATTTTGCAAAAATAACACTCTTCCTTTTTAGGTCAAAATAAATCATGTGTTTTTCTTTTAACCAATCACTTTAAATAAATGTGCAGGATGAGCACTATTGAAAATATACCTTTCAAAAATGTAGAGGAAATCTCGATAGGACTCCATATGTGGTGGAATGACCTGGGGGAGGTTAGTAGAGGTGCTGCAATAAAAGCTTTAGGCGGGCTCACCGGTCTCTTGAAGATTAAACCAAGGCTGGACATAATTGAGGCTTTAATACCATTTTGGGATCCAGTGCACAACGTGTTCCATTTCTCTGATTTTGAGCTAACCCCTACACTTGAGGAGATAGCAGGCTATGCTGGCCTTAATGGGAATCTCAGGAGCCGATACCCAGTGGAACCAAGAACTGTAACTCCTCACATGTTCTTGGACCTTCTGAGTATTAGCCGGGAAGTCAAAGATGAGAATTTGGCTGAAGGATTCTGCACATTCTACTTCCTCTACCGTCATTATAGGGACCCCCGTGGTTTTGAGGCTCTGGATATCAGTTTAACTCACCAAGGGAATCAAAGCAAATGGGAAGCACGGCGGGGATTGGCCTTCGTGGTAGCATTCTTAGGTACCCTAATCTGCTCAAAGAGTGATGGATATATAGAGTTGGGACTCGTAAGAGTGGCTGACTTCATGATCAAAAAGGCTAATGGCACTCTTGTGCCATCATCCTAGCAGAAATCTACCGAGCTCTAACTATTTGACAACCAGGGAGAAAGTTCTTCGAGGGTTGCAATTTGCTCTTACAGATCTGGATGATAGAACACATATTCCATCACCCGGGTTATATGAATTACGGTCTGACCGGTCTCAATTGCATTGAAGAACATGAAAACCGGGTAGAGGGTCATGAGTTTCCGGAAGATACAGAAGCATGGTTTGCACATTTGGGTTCCTTTACTGCCAACCAAATTGAATGGACATTCAGCTGGCTCCTGGTCAACAAAGTTATTTATATGTCAGCCAAATTGTGTTTTCTTCTATTAATGGATCTTCAGATTATTCAGCCGTATACCCCACACAGGGTTCTGCAACAGCTGAGAAGGCACCAAACTATTCCTCATGATGAATATTTGAGTCGACAAATGCATTCCCGGAATATAAAGTCCGCCATATTTGACATCAATGTAGGTTTCTGGAGCCGCAGACTCGAGTAAGGGATTTGTCCAAATGTGAGGTAGAGCCCAGCTACACGACCTGGTATGGTAGAACAGGTATAGACCATCAAGATCCTGAATGGTCCGCCAAAAGGCCCCACGTACAACAATTCACTGATGAGGCACAAGAACAATAGAACTAGTTGGAAAAGGAGAAAGGCTACAGGGCTATGATAAGCAAATTTGGAAGCACAAATCAGAGACATTAAATTTGAAAGTAGTATGCAAGCCGCTGCAGATGAAGGGGAGATGAAAAGGTTGGACCAAGAAAACGAAGCTCCGAGCCCAGATTCAAAAGATGAAGATAGCTGCTGAAAATCCGGAGAGGATCATAACAGATGAAAGACTTATAAACGATCTTTGGCGGAAAGTGTGCCATTATGCGGCTGATTTGGAAATAGCCGAAGATGAATTGGGAAGAACCCGGGCAAAGTTTTTTCAATAGTTGAAAAGAAAGTATGAAAAAGAAGTCACAAATTTAAAGGAAAAACTAACTACTCTTGAGAACGAAATAGATCGGCAAAAGAAGAATTTTAAAGCGGAAAGGGAACACTGTTATGCATTGATGTCACAATTGGAAGAAGATTTGCAGCAGTTACAAGAGCAAAATGATAAGGCTACCTAGGCTCTGGAGGCTAGATCTTAGCAAATGGACGCCTACTCCAAGAAAAGGGTATCATTAGAGAAAGGATTAGAGGAATTGTTGATTATGTCGTCAAGAAATGCCATAAGTGCGAGGATGTGACTAGATATACATTCTTCGCCGCTGTGATGATTTTTGTCCGCCAGATAATGGATGACCTATATCGCCTACGCAGGCCCGCGGTGAGACCGACTGATGTCCCGCGGACCCCTGAAGTAGTAGTAGAGGCATTTATGTATTCCTGATTTTCTTTTTCGAGTCTGTATTTCAGTTTTTTTTACAATCTGGTTAGTCTACTTTGAGTCTATTTTGGTTTTTAGTTTTCAAGTATGTCGGAGTTATTGTAGTAGAGGAAAATTTGAAGTTTTTATTTAATGAAAATTTGAAAATCAAAATGTTCCTTTCTTTTCGCCTTTATCCCTTGAACTACGTGATGATCTGATTCATGCGGCATCATGATACGTAGGAAATCCATATGGGATTCGATCATAACCCTAAAAAGAAATAATTTAGAGAAGAAAAGAGAGAAAATATTGAAAAGGAACAAAGAAAAGTAAAAATTCAAAATCTGAGAGACAACAAAATCCGGGATGAGACACCCAACTGTTGCAAAACATGTATAAAAACGTTATCTGTCTATCTGCATTTCATACCCCTCAACGTGTGATTCCCTATGTGATAAATGCCTCAATCTAACAGTTTTGTTGTGTATGTTGTTTCTCTTTTAAGGTTCTGTTTTTAGGTGGTTGGTTTTTGCAGTAATTTGGCTTCACACCTATACTTCACGAGATCCAAAGGGAGTGTCGAAATGACATCAGAGAGTCACCTACCAATCATCAACTCCTCAGAGGAAAGCCCAATATCGGTTATCCCGACATCTGAGTCAACAACTGCTAAAGAAAACAGGATATTGCGTCGCCACATGTTGGAGATGTGGAACGCTTGGTCTAATGGTAGAGAACCACCCAGTGCCATCCTTGCTTTTCTCGAATTGATTCCCAAAACAAGTGGAACCTCCAACGTCCCTATAAGTTACCCGGCCACCCCGTTCGGGTACCCAACTATGTCAACCCATTTCACCGGAATGCCTTTTGAGGTTCGCCCCCAGGCACTATTTTCGGGAGTATCTTCCAACGTATTCACCGCACCACTAATCTCTGCTACGGCACCGCCAACAATATCCGGGCCAGGTTTCGAGCCGTCAGCCTTTACTTTCCAAACACTGTTATTTCATTTGGACACGGCTCATGGCACCCCATACTCCTATCCTCAGCACCCTCGGTATGAATCTGCCATGGAACAAGAGAAAACTGTGAAGAGCCCCGAGCAAGAAGAAATCATTCGGAAAATGAAAAGCATTGAACAAAGTCTTAAGAACATGCAAGTCCTGAGTGTCCAGAAGAGTGTCTCTTATGTTGACTTATGCATGTTACCACACATTCATCTTCCCATCGGTTTTAAGACTCCCAAATTTGAGAAGTACGATGGACATGGAGACCCCATAGCCCACCTGAAAAGGTAATGCAATCAGTTAAGAGGAGAGGACGGAAAAGAAGAACTCTTGATGGCTTACTTCGGGGAGAGTTTAACCGGAATTGCATCCGAATGGTATATGGACCAGGACATCTCCCACTGGCACATGTGGGACGATTTGGCCCGAGATTTCGTCAGACAATTCGAGTACACTGTGGACATAGCTCCAGATAGGAACTCTTTGTCCAATCTCAAAAAGAAATCTTCAGAAAACTTCAAAGAATATGCTATCAAGTGGCGCAAACAAGCGGCCAGAGTAAAAACCCCAATGGACGAGACCGAGATGGTCAGCGTCTTCGTGCAAGCCCAAGAGGCTGACTATTTCCAGAACATGATGTCTGCTATAGGCAAGTCGTTTGCAGAAGCCATAAAGATTGGGGAGATGGTCAAAAATGGTTTGAAAACGGGTCGCATCCTGAGCCAGTTAGCTATAAGAGACACTTCTCAAGAAATCCAGNGGGGGGGGGGGGGGGAGGGGTGCAGCAAATCGAAAAAATAAATAAGAAATATAAATGATGGACTCAAGTCTGAGAAACCCCCGTCAACCTCGGGGTTACTTTTCTAGCACCCCACGACATTACTACCCTCACCAAGATGCGGCATATTCCATGACGCCTCAGCCTTATCCAGTAATGAATGCCCAGTCATACGCCCAGCCGCAATAACATTATAACCAGAACCGAGATCCACCTCCCAGAAACATCCCCCCTCACCAAACCTCGTATAATCCACTCCCTCCAGAAAATAATTATAACACCCATGTAATGACCCGACCTGTTTTTTCGCATTGTCGGGCCCCGTTCCCCTAAATGAAACTTCCCATAGTGGCTTATTATGATTTATGACTCTTGGGGACGGGTGGTTCGGGGTTCGGAGGTGTTTAGAGTGCTATAGGAACATTTGGTTCCTTAAGGTTGGCCTTTAAAGCGAAGTTTGACTTTGGTCAACATTTTGGGTAAACAACCTCGGAATCGAGTTTCGTCGGTTCTGGTAGCTTCATATGATGATTTCGGACCTGGGCATATGTTCGGAATGGGTTTTTGATGACCCAGGAGTGTTTCGGCACCCAATATTGAAAAACGAAGTTCCTTAAGTTCCTATTGTGGTTTGGGGTGTGTTTTTGTGTTATCGAGGTCCGAACGGAATTCTGAGACCAGCAATAGTTTATTCATGTCATTTACCATTTGCCTGCAAAATTTGGTGTCATTCCGAGTAGTATAGATCGGTTCAGCGCGTTGTTAGCGATGTCTAGAAAACTTAAAGTTCCTAAGTTTGGTTCTAGGGGTTTTGAGGTGTGATTTTGAGTTTTAGTGTTGTTTTGGGTGTTCCGAAGGCTCGAGCGAGTCTGTATTATGATTTGGGACTTATTGGTATATTTGGACGGGGGCTCGGGTGGGTCCAGATGCCTCCCGGACACCACACAAGGCCAAAAACCAGCTCAAATAGCTGTTGGTGCACCTGTTCTGGTGTGACCGCAGGTTCGATTGACCAGTCGCAGGTGCGAACCCCAGTGGGCAAGCCGTTTCTTGAAGTTGCGGACAAAGTTCCGCTGGAGCGGAGCCGAAGGTGCAGTCTCCACTCCGCATGTGTGGCCTAGGCTTCCTCGTCCATTTCTGCAGGTGCGAGCTTTTTCTCGCAGGTGCTGTCTTTGAGCCGCAGGTGTAGAAACACTGTTCAGACAGTGTCTTTTTACACACGTGATTTAAGTCATTTTCCTTATCTTCTTCTTCTTTGTTGGGGCGATTTCCACCATTTTAGAGGGGCAAACGACCTGGTTATTGAAGGTAAGTAAATTCTACTCTAATATTAGCTTCATGCATGGATTACAAGCTAAATTAACTACCTAAATTATTGAAAAATCAAGAATTGGGTAGTAATCTAGGGATTTCGATAATTTGAGAATTTACCTGTGAATTAGCTATGAAATCAAGTAGAAATAATGTATTAATGATCCTTAGGTTATGGGTGAGTATTCCCTTCGAGAATTTTTGGAATCCAAGCATATGGGCCCGGGGTTGGATTTTAGAAATTCTTCAAGAATGGTGAATTTGGCTATGTAATAAGAGAATTCCCTGTTTTGGATATAAATTGATATATTTGTATTACATTTGGCTAGTTTCGAGTCTGTGGGTGTCGAGTTCGGGGTTTCGGGCACATTCTTGAACCAGGGAGTAGGTGCGACGCGAGGTGAGTCTCCTTTCTAACCTTGTAATGGGTAACTGTCCTCCTAGGTGATTTGAATTCTATATGTGATAATTGTGGGGGCTACGTACGCACAAAGTGACGAGAGTCCGTACGTAGCGACTATTACTATTATGTCCGGGTAGTTAGGCCCACTTCATGCCTTGTATTTTACTTGATATGAACTGTATGCTTAATGAATTAATGTTACATGTTGATTATTTCCCCGAAGTTATGGAATTTGAGAAAAGCTTGTAAGAAATTGTTCACTGAAAGGTATTTTCTTTTAAAAGGAATAATGTGTGTGCATGTGACCGTTTCACAATTTACTTTCCGCGAGTGGAGTGTGATTTCCCCTCACTCTTATGGGAACGGGCCGTACACCATGGCGGATTGAGAGATGCACTTTTGGTACAGGTCGTTCGATCCTCGGCAGTGCATAGATGTGAGTACTTTGTGGAGAGGTGCACTTTGGTACGGGCTGTTCGATCCTCGGCAGTGCACGGACATGACTATCTTATGACTCCGGCCGGTTGTCCTTACCCTACATGTATATGATTTATTTGTTACCAAATTCATGGATATTGATTTGACAGATATTTGGGGGAAAGTGAAGTGGCATATCTTTTATTCATTCCCAGTACTTTTTCTTGGATTTCAGTACCTTACATATATATATTTGTTGCTTCACTGCCTTTACATGCCTACTGTTTCTATTATATTATGTTAAAATGATACTGTTGGACCTTAGTGAGTGTCATGTCGACCTCTCGTCACTACCTCTTCGAGGTTAGGCGGGATACTCAATGGGTACATATATATTTATGTACTCATGCTACTCTTTTGTACTTAATTGTACAGGTTCTGAGGCTGGTGCATCTAGTTATCCGACCGGATCTTGACGTATATTCTAGACCTGACTCCACGGTGAGCTGCCTATTTTGGCGATTCTCAGCAGTACTATGGAGTTATATTTTGTTTATTCTGTCTACTTGTTTCAGACAGCAGTATAGTTTGTATCATCTTTTGTATATTCTACTAGTTCGCTTGTTGTCTTGTGACACTAATTCCTGGCACACACATAGTAGACTCTATATTTTGGGACTGTATATATTGGTTCATGATCCTTATGGATGTATTTACTTAGGTTGGCTAATGTATCCTCTTTTACTTGAATGATCTAAGCTTAAAATTTTTGAAATTGTGGGGTTGGTATGTCAAATAAGAATAATCTCACTAGTAAACAACTGTTGGCTCGCCTGACTCCGGTGTTGGGTGCCATCATGACCTGTGTTGGATTTTGGGTCGTGAAAACATGGTATCAGAGCACTAGGTTCACGTAAGTCTCACGAGTCACGGGCAAACTCAGTAGAGTCTTGCGGATCAGTACGGAGACGTCTGTGCTTATCTTCAGGAGGCAATAGGGTGTTAGGAAACCTCTCTTTATTCTTATTCTATCGTGCATTCGATGATTTACTAAATTCATTCTTTTGTTCTCTCACAGATGGTGAGGACGCGTGCATCTAATGTTCCAAACCCGGGAAGGCCGCTACCCCCGCTATCAGAGGCCAGGGGAGGGCCCCGTCCCGTGGTAGGGAACGAGGGTGTCCCAGAGCTATTCCGGTCCCACCACCAGAGGACCCTATTATAGAGGAGCAGGATGAGGTGCCTCCAGCAGATCCTGCACCAGTAGACTTTATCACGGCAACAGGCTTCCAGGCAGTCATGGGCCGTATGATGAGATTTATGGACACTATGTCCCAGGCTGGTTTATTTCAGGCAGATCCTACCACTTCTCAGGCGGGAGGGGGATTCCAGACCCCTACTTCCCTGGCTACAAGGCAGACAACAGCATTACACCATACCCTGGGTACACTACCCATGGGTGGGGTCCAGCCTGTTGCAGCAGCACCTGAGCCCAGACCAGATGCGGACGGCGATCCGCACAAGTTATTAGATAGATGGACCCGATTGCCCCTCCAGTATTTTGGGGTGAGCGAGGAGAGGACGCTTAGGATTTTGTGGATAGGTGCAGGGACAAACTGCACAACATGAGGATACTAGAGTCCCACGGAGTGGATTTCACTACCTTTCAGTTGGCGGGCAGAGCTCGTAAGTGGTGGCAGTCCTATATTCTCAGCAGGCCAGCAGATTCTCCTCCTGTCACTTGGGAGCAGTTCACACAGATGTTTCCGGATAGATATATCCCACCCTCTGAGAGGGAAGAGTTACGGTATTAGTTTGAGTGGCTAGAGCAGGGGCAGATGTCAGTGACAGATTATGAGGCCAGATTCTCAGAGTTGTCTCGCCATGCACTCATGATACTACTTACTGCTGCAGAGAGGGTGCGGAGATTAGTGGCTGGGTTGCATCCAGGTATTATAGCCACCATGGCCCGAGAGGTGGAGATGGGTACTCCTTATCAGTTCGTGGTAAAGATTGATCGCAGGATCGAGGGGTATCGGTCGAGGAGCAGGGAACAGGGGCAGTAGGATAAGAGGGCTAGATTCTCTGGAGATTTCAGAGGTGCCCCAGCTAGGGGCAGGGGTCAGTATAGCAGTGGTCAGCCCAGTATGCCTTTATATTCATCACCTCCACCACCTTCCCGAGGTGTTCCAATAAGGCCTCATTTCATCGCCATGCTAGAGCACTCCTACCGTACTCCAGTCATTCAGAGTTCGCACAGTGGTTATCCCAGTTATCCGAGATCCTCCGACCCCTACTTCAGTGCTATGCCAGAGGGCTCTCATCGCCCTCCGGCCATTTAGGGTTCTTCTTCGGGGCAGCAGACTATGCTACCTGGGAGTTGTTACGAGTGTGGAGAGCTAGGTCATATGAGGAGGCAGTGTCCTAGGTTTTGGGGCAAGGTCGTACAATAGGGTTATCAGCTGATGGGTCTGGCACCAGCAGTCCGGCCACCTAGAGGTGGAGGACAGGTCGGCAGGGGTTGTCCTAGAGGTGGAGACCAGTTAGAGGGAGGTCAGGCAGCTCCTGTTCACTCTGGTGGAGCTCAGTCTTCCGGTACTCCAGCCAGATTCTATGCCATTCCGGCCAGATCAGATGCACTGGCCTCAGATGCCGTGATCACAGGTATTATTACAGTATGTGGTAGAGAGGCATCGGTGTTATTTGATCCAGGATCCACTTATTCCGATGTTTCGGTCTTATTTGCTCATTTACCGGATGTCCCTCGTGAGTCCTTGGGTTCACCTATTTATGTGTCCACTCCCATGGGCGATTCTGTGGTTGTAGACCGGATTTGCCGGTCCTATGTGATTTCATTTTGTGGGTTCGAGACTCGAGCGGATCTCTTATTGCTCGACATGGTTGATTTCGAGATTATTTTAGGCATGGATTGGCTATCTCCTTATCATGCCGTGCTAGATTGCCATGCCAAGACAGTTACTTTAGTCGTGCCCGAGTTGCCTAGGCTGGAGTGGAGAGGTTCCTCAGTTACTACAGCCAATCGGGTTACTTCATTCTTGAAGGCTCGACATATGTTTGAGAAGGGTTGTCTAGCCTATATTTCTTATGTGCGGGACACCACCGCCGAGTCTCCGACGATTGATTCAGTGCCAGTTGTTCGAGAGTTTGCTGAGGTATTTCCTTCGGATCTTCTGGGCATGCCTCCGGATCGTGATATTGATTTCTACATTGATTTAGCTCCAGACACCCAACCTATATCCATTACCCCGTACCGTATGACTCCGAAAGAGTTGAAGGAGCAGCTTGAGGAGTTGTTAGCTAAGGGGCTCATCAGACCGAGTGTATCGCCGTGAGGTGCTCTAGTTCTATTTGTGAAGAAGAAGGTTGGGTCTATGCGAATGTGTATTGATTACCACCAGTTGATCAAGGTTACCATTAAGAACAAGTATTTTTTGTCGTGTATCGATGATTTTTTTGACCAGTTGTATGGTACTCGTGTGTTTTCTAAGATTGATTTGAGATCGGGGTATCATCAGTTGAGGATTCGGGCTTCAGATGTTCCGAAGACTGCTTTTCATACGAGATATGGACATTATGAATTCTTGGTGATGTCCTTTGGCTTGACTAATGCCCCAGCAGCATTCATGGACTTGATGAATAGGGTGTTCAGGACGTATATTGATTCCTTTGCCATTGTCTTCATTGATGACATTTTGATTTACTCACGTAGCTTGGGGGAGANCTTTTTGGGCCTAGCAGGCTATTATCGCCGATTTGTGGAGGGGTTCTCTTCTATTGCATCTCCATTGACTAGATTGACTCAGAAGAATGCCACGTTTCGATGGTCTGACGAGTGGGAGGCGAGTTTTCAGAAGCTCAAGACAGCATTGACCTCAGCACCAGATCTAGTATTGCCTTCCGGTACTGGGATGTATACAGTATATTGTGACGCTTCACGCGTTGGCTTGGGGTGTGTATTGATGCAGG
>ML414590.1:98938-110656 GCA_005239525.1 Nicotiana knightiana | reverse complement strand
GCCCAAGGTATGTCGGGCCATATCAGATTGCTCAAAGGATAGGACAAGTGGCTTATAGGTTGGGATTACCCCCTGAATTGTCGTTAGTGCACCCGGTGTTCCACGTGTCTATGTTGAAGAAAGTGGTTGGAGATCCATCAGCCATCGTGCCAGTTGAGACTATTGAGATTAATGAAGAACTATCGTATGATGAGGTTCCAGTTGCTATTCTTGATAAACAAGTCAGTAGATTGAGGAACAAAGAAATTGCTTCAGTTAAAGTACTGTGGCGAAGTCAGCACGTTGAGGAAGCCACGTGGGAAGCGGAAAATGAGATGAAAGAGAAATATCCCCATTTGTTTGAATAAGTCTAGTAGTGTTCATCCGAACTGTCATCTCTAAGCAAGTTATATTTTATGTTCAGTTTAGTGAAAAAGCACCCTATCTTCCCCTAATTGCCTTATTGTTGTAATTTCCCAAGGTGTGCTGAAACTGAACCCGCTATTACTATTTGGGTAGTGTGCAACCCTTGAAGTAAATGAAAGTTTTGTGAAACGTATGTGTTAGGTAAGTGACTAATAGTAGTGTAGGTTGGTAATGATTAATTGAAATGAATATGGTATATTGAGGTGCTTGGGTTGTATGGGACTCATTAAAATGACCAAGTTATGTGCAAGAATGTGAATCATGTGCAAATTTGTGGTCTAAGAAGAAAGAGCTATGTGTAGTTGACAAAATGATTGAATGTTTGCAAATTGTTGAGGTAACAACTTTGTGTGTGAGTTATTGGGTGATTAAAACTGTGTAATGGCGCTTGAAAATGTGTTTCGGGGGCTCTCTGATAGGTAGATAGGTCTAATTACAAAGGGAACTCTGGCGAAATTTTTCTGAAATATTGGAGTTAGTGAAAATCTGGAAGTTTCCATATCATGCTTTCAAAACTAATTGATTTCCAAAATCCTCATTCGAGGACGAATGATTTTTAAGAGGGAAGGATGTAAAGACCCGTTAAATTTTCTTGTTTAAATTAATGCCTGAATGAGTCCCCGAGTTTTTTTATTGTGGAAAATTTTAAAACGGACCAAAATTGAGTAAAAAGTACCCCGAGACTTGAGTAAAAAGTACCATGTTAGAAATCCTCTTCAGTAGCCTTGTCTACTGCTGAGGCTGAATATGTGGCTACAGCCTCATACTATGCCCAGTTGTTATGGATCAAACAACAACTCATGGACTTTGGTATTTATGTGGGATGAATTCCTATATTTTGTGATAACACTAGTGCTATTAGTATGACGAAGAACCCGGTTCATCACAAAAGGACTAAGAACATAGATGTTAGACACCATTTCCTAAGGGATAACTATGAAAAAGGAATGATCTCAATCGAATTTTGTGCTATTGATCATCAAATTGCTGATATATTCACTAAAGCACTTAGTATGGAGCATTTTGAGAGAAACAGGCTGGAGTTAGGGAAGATTAAGATCACCTGATTGAAGAGAAAGAAATTTTTTTGATATAAATGAATTTTTGGCTAGAAAAGTTTTAGGTACTTAATCAGATTAATAATTTCTCAGCATCATGTCTTTATTGCCATACTCTTGTGCCATGTATTAATATGATTCCCTGGGTACTAATAAAGTTTATCTATCTTTGTAAATTGAGGCAATTTAAAGATTTCAAACAGGATGAACCTGGTTCATCTATGCTGATTCATCTGACTGACAAGGTACGTACTCTTCTCCATATAGTAATTCAATTACAGTCACATATGAGCATGAGTCTATCTATAATTGGTTCATTCCTAAGTCTTTGTACTAATCCGTAAATGAACCCGTTCCAAGGAGTCACATCAGCACTCAATTAGCCTAGAAATAGGGAACTCTTAAAAATCTGCACTGTTTCCAAATACTGAAACCAACATATCTCCTTCATTATAAGGTCATATGGAGTGATTCAAAAGCCTAAATTGACTGAAAGTTCACAAGGAATCCACTAGAGGCATCGAAAGTATGTTTCGAGATCGTTTGGCACACAAAACGAGGAAGAAAAACTGGACAAAAATACTTAATATCAAAGGTATATCATTTGGTCATATTTTGAGTTGGGGAGCGCGGACTCAGACAATTGTTTTAGGCAATTTTCACCATATGGATTGGGTTTCGAGCGTTTGGAGGTTGAAACGTGCAGGATGGCATTTTAAGAGCATCGCTTAGCTTGCTCAGTGTTGGAATTTGCTCATTTGAGGTAAGTAACACTTATAAACTTGGTGTTGAGGGTATGAAACCCCAAATTACGTGTTATGTTATTTGTGTTAAGGTGAAGCACATACTAGGTGACGGGCGTGTGGGTGTGGAACGTGTAAATTGTAATTTTGTTATTTATGTGGTACTGTGTAGTTACCTAATCTTACCTATAACCATGAAACTTCTATATTCTTGAGCTATTGAGCTGTGATGCATGTTAGAAACCATGTATAGGCTACAGGCTTATCTTGTTGCGACCCACATAGGTCATTTCTGTTGTTGAATTATTTGCTTTTATTGGATTACATACTCGGTCATACGCATTCATATGCATATTATATCTCAGTCTCTGTACCATTTCTTAACACATCATATCATCATTTTGGGCTTGTTTCATGGTATTGTGAGCCCGAGAGACTGTAGAGGTTGATGACTGAGTGAGTTCGAGGGCATGAGTATGAGTGATATTATGGATTGGGATGTACGCCGCATCATGTTATATTGATTATATTATGGGATCAGGCTACACACTGCAGCAGGTTATATTGATTTGAGCAATGATTGGCTTGATATAGCGCTTGGGCTGAAAAAGCCCCTACGGAGTTTGTACACACCCCCAGTGAGCGCGATTGAATATATTGAGGGATGGATCTTCCCTGGACATGGATCTTGTTCGAAGCATTTATATACCTGGGCATGGATCTTCCCCACGGGCTGGATTTGCCCCTACTAAGTAGTGAGTGATTGTTGGTCAGTTGATGTATATATTCCGGGATGGATCTTCCCTAGGCCGGATTGGCCATATACAATACTGAGTGATTGAGCATGATGACTGGAAAGTACGAGATAGTGGGATTGAGTACTCTGGGAGTGTGAGTACATGAGTTCATCTCTGAGATGCATGGCATTGACATGCACATATGACATATATACATAGAGATGCATTTTCCTCATGGTGTACGGTATCACGTCATTCATGACTTTTTACACATATTTATATGTGGGCATAGAGAGGTATTTCACACTTTCTATTTGGAAAGAAAATGAATCATCTTATTTATTGCGGAAAGGATTTTTTGAAAAATTACAGTTTTCAAACTATCTCATATCTTTTGACGTTTTCGGCATAGGATTTGTGTTTTCACTGATATATTTGAAAATTGGATCTATTTTCGGGAATTATGAATAAGCTAAGCATTTTTGATTCCGAGTTACTTCTTTTATTACTTTCCTTGCATTGTTATGAACTGTTGTTGGTTATTGGTGTTGGACCTGACCTATGTTCCAGCTCGTCAGTACCTTCAACCTAAGGATAGGTTTGTTACTTACTGAGTACATGGGTTCGGTTGTACTCATACTACACTTCTGCACCTTGCGTGTAGATGTTGGCTGCGGACGTTGCTGAGATCGGCGAGAGTTGGATTTGAAGATGTACCTGCATTCCTGTTGTAGCTTCCTCTTGTTCATGGTAGCCTTAGAATGTATAAATATATTTATGTACTTTTCGAAAAGATGATATAATTAATTATACCAGCTTTGTAAACTCTATTCTTAGAAGCTCATGATTTGTACTATCAGTCCTTGGGGAATGTATCTGATTTAGATATTTTGTTACTTAATTGCTTTATTAATTATTATTGGAATTGGTTAGTGGTTAAATTGGCTTACCTAGCGGGTTGGGTTAGGTGCCATCATGACTGGATGGATTTTGGGTCGTGACAATTACATTTGAAACAATTGCAGGATGTGAACGTTGTGAACAGAAATTGGAGCGAGGTTTGCTCCCATTTGAAGAACGGTTACTTCTCAGATTACCTACAAAACTTAAAACACGATGCATGAAAATATATATGGGTTATTTTGAGAATTTAAACATGATGCCAATTCACTTTGGACCATGCAAGTTGTCTTTGGACGGTGAGGATGACGTCCTTAGACTAGGACGTCCTAGGCCATGAAGCATATGATAAGGAATTCTCATGGCATGAAATGGTGACCTCAGACCATGAGGATGGTGCCTCTGGACTATGACGTCTTTGAATAATGGTGTGTAGTTTCAAGAGATCCTCGAGCCATGGAATGATGTCTCCCAGCTATCAGGATGGTGCCTTCGGACTATGACGCCTTCGATAAAATAGCGATGTTTCAGCCTATGAAATGCGTAGATATGATGCTCAGTCGTATGAGAGGACGAGACAAGACAAGGCTTAGTCTTCTATGAAATGAGGGTAGAGCTTATCCCTATGCAATAAAGGGGATAGTGCTTGACCTTATTCTTATGCAAAGGAGGGGAAATAATGCTTAGTCTCATGTAAAGAAGGCAGTGCTTAGCCTTATGCAATTATGTAGGTAATGCTTAGCCTCATGCAAGAAATGGAGACAATTCTTAGTCTCATGCAGAGGAAGGGAGACATGGCTTAGTCTCGTGCAAAGAAAAGGCAGTGCTTCGCCTTGTGCAATTACGGAGGCAATGCTTAGGCTCATGCAAGAAATGGAGACAGTGCTTAGTCTTGGGCAGGGAAAGGCAGTGCTTAGACTTATGCAATTAGGGAGGCAATGCTTAGCCTTATGCAAGAATAGGAGACAAGGCTTAGTCTCATGCAATCCGGGAGGCAATTCTTAGCTTCTTGCAAAAAGAGGAGACAAGTCTTAGTCTCATGTAGGGAAAGCCAGTGCTTAGCTTTATGCAATTAGGGAGGCAATTCTTAGCCTCATGCAAGAAGATGAGACAAGTCTTAGTCTCATGCAATTAGGGAGGCAATGCTTAGCCTCATGCAAAAGAGGAGACAATGCTTAGTTCCATGCGAGGAAAGGCAGTGCTTAGCCTTATGCAGTTAGGGAGGCAATGCTTAGCCTCATGCAAAAAGAGGAGACAATGCTTAGTCTTATGAAAAGAAATGAAATGCTTAACCTTATTCAATTAGGGAGGCAATTCTTAGCCTCATGCAAGAAGAGGAGACCATGCTTAGTCTCTTGCAGGTAAAGGTAGTGCTTAGCCTTATGCAATTAGGGAGGCAATACTTAGCCTCATGCAATAAGAGGAGACAATGCTTAGTCTCATGCAATTAGGGAGGCAATTCTTAGCCTCATGCAATAAGAGGAGACAATGCTTAGTCTCATGCAATTAGGGAGGCAATTCTTAGCCTCATGCAATAAGAGGAGACAATGCTTAGTCTCATGCAATTAGGGAGGCAATTCTTAGCCTCATGCAATAAGAGGAGACAATGCTTAGTCTCATGCAATTAGGGAGGCAATTCTTAGCCTCATGCAAGAAAATGATGAGTGATAGTGAGAAAGTAGAGTATTTCTTAGCTTGAGATGTCCGCACTAGATAATTTGTTGTCTTGGAGGCGGTGACTTGATGTATCTGCGGATATCGCTCGCTTATCATGCTTACATCCAAATAAAAGACTGTGAGTTATGTGGGGGAAGGTCAGTTCGTGCTTTCGTCTTCTTGCTTCGCCTTTGCTTCTGTCTTGAGGCTCTGTTTGAGTTACCCTGGGTATCATCGAGCGGTCATAGAAACAAAGTTTTCAAAAAATATGCGTGCATTTGCACAAATATAGTTATTTGAAATTTAATAGTATGTGATATCAAATGGATGAACCGGTATAGGCATTGCGACCTTCTTGCCTTAGAATTTTGAGGGCACCCCTCAAAATTCTCCCCCAGTTTAAATGCAATACTTTTGGTTGTTCCACATATGACGAAGTTGGCTGAACTTGCGATCTTGTCCCAAGTTTTGATCATGGATAAATGAAGATTTTATTCAGACGTGACCGAACCCATAGGGCTACCTACGTATCCCCTCTTAAACGAGAATTAGTCAAGCGTAGTTCAGTTACATCAAGTGAAGAAATGTAAACAATCCTAAACATAATATCTTTTGACTACGTCTGAGTTGATAGGTTTTGGCCAAATCTCTCCATCCATTTCTGCAAGTATGTGTGCTCGTCCTGTTAGTACCCGATGAACCATGTAGGGACCCTGCCAATTGGGTGAAAACTTCCCATTGGCTTCATCTTGATGTGGGAAGATTCGCTTTAGCACCAATTGCCACGGTGTGAATTGCCTTGGTCTGACCTTTTAGTTTAAAGCTCTTGCCATCCTATCCTGATAGAGTTGACCGTGACATACCACATTCATTATTTTCCTATCAATGATAGCTAGTTGTTCATACCAGCGCCGTACCTATTATGCATCGTTGAGCTCAGCTCATTGTATGATTCTTAGAGAAGGGATTTCTACTTCGGCAGGAATAACAACTTCAATACCATAAACCAGTAGGCAGGGAGTTGCCCCAGTTTATATGCGAACTGTGGTACGATTTCCAAGTAAAGCAAATGGAAGCTTCACGTGCCATTGCTTGTAATTGTGCACCATTTTCCTCAATATGTTCTTGATGTTCTTGTTGGCAGTTTCTATGGCTTCATTCATTTGCAGCCTATATGTTGTGGAGTTCCTATGCTTGATCTTGAATGTTTCACACATGGCTTTCATCAAATCGCTATTGAGATTGGCGGCATTGTCAGTAATGATTGACTGAATGACTATCCTCATGTTGGCATTGTCTCATTATATGTCACAGTCGTAGGTTCATCGGGATATGTAATAATAATGCTGAAAAAGAAAATGTAAAGAATCGAAAAGCAGTAATGCATTAATAAAATCTTAAAATGTTATCAAGTGCGGCTCGATGACTCGAGCAATTATTTCAAAATAAAATACTGAAAAATGTATCAAATGCTCAAAACTATTTTTTAAAGTAATTCATGCTAAAAAGTAATTCATGCTAATATGCAAGGCTACCCAGGAATTCGACGGGCCCGGGATGGTGCAGCAGTCCAGTTCTTGAGAAGATACTAGTATGCACGAACGAACCTTTAGGAATGGAAATAAAAGAAAGAAAAAGAAAAAGGTAACCAAGTTAGTAAGAAATATTAAAAGAGTATTTGCGATATTAAAACATGTTTCACAAAGTCATGCAATAATTCGCGTCCTAATTTGGGGACCTCATTGTGCCCGAGGTAGGCCTAAGTGACACGTTGACTTGGAAAATATTGATGCCAACATTTGCGTCATTTCATTAATACAAAAAATGTTTAAGCAATAATGATCAACACGTTGGCATATTTTCTCCAAGTAATGCACGTAATATGATAGTGTCCATTGAGACTGTGGAAATCCCGTCGGACTTAGGACAAGGTTTATCTTAGCGGGTTATTATGCTAATAATGCTTCAACCCATACTAGGTTTAGCATGATGCATGTACATTTCAAGTTGGAGTAGGGTTTCTAGAATGATCTAGATTGGTACTCCCAAGTGGACAACTTGAGAGGGAAAGGCACGGGACCGTCAATTGAACCGCTGATCGACTAGTCTACTGCAAATAAGCCTTTCTGATTTTAAAAGGGTAATTTTTGGAAGAGTATGGACACTCGTTAAGGGCCTCTATGTTGATAATTGGCACGAGTGGAGTATGATATAGAGCATGCAGTGTGCAGAGATAATAATACGTTGCCAAGTATTTGCATGACAGAATATGTAAAAGCAGTTAATAAGATATCAAATATAAACATGGAAAGAGAAGAAAGACTAAAGGAAGAAGTCAGTTTAGTTCGTAAAATATATGCGGGAAATAAAGCAGGTAAGGAAGTAGGGATGGGAAAGGCGTGATATGGCAGTCTTAGAAAATAAATGAAGAGTGGTAAAAAAATAAAGGTGAATGGGGAAGGGAGGTGCATGTCATAACAAATTTAAATAAATAAGAGGTGAATAGGGGAAGGGATGCACATGTAATAACAGATTTAAACAAATAGAGGTGAATATGGGAAGGGATGTGCATGTAATGAAAGTAATCCACATAAGTGAAGTTCATTATGGTAAGAGCCTAAGTGTAAATCCCCAGCAGATTCGTCATGCTGTCGCACCCCTTTTTCTCGCAAAATTGGGCTTTGACATATTACAACTCTTTTGGATAGGAGATGTGGTATTAAGGAAAGAAGATTCGCCACCTAAAGATTACTAAGGTGTGTTAGGGCACCTATTATGCAGATAAATCTGTTTGGAATTGATTTCCTATATTTAATCCCTATAGACATGTTCCCTAGGTGAGCATCATAATAGAAACCGCAATAAACTAATTAAAATCCTACAGGCATGATTTCTAATGCATCTGGAAGTAGCTATGCAAGTTGAAGGAGTAATTACTTCCTATAGGCATGCTGTCAAGAAACACGTAGCAGTATACATAAGAATAAATGAAGCATTTGGACTCATGTTTAATTGTAGACGAGTAGTGTGTGTGTGTGTGATTGTCCTAATGGCATGATTTCTAACAGTGCAACAAAAATTAAAAGGAATACATATAGCAGGTTGGATAAATAAATCATATGAATCCTAACAAACCCGTTTCCCCATTTTACTAATACCCCCAATTGTTTATTACAAAGTTATTACAGGCCCAGTAATGAATGTAATTTACAAGGGATTATACAATGACAATAGATCTATATCAGGCTCAAAAAAAATACACAGCATTGTTGGGCCTTTAGCAGAACTCCTTCTTCACCAAATTAGCACACCCCAATTAATAGGGGAATATATTCATTAGCACAACCCAGAAATTACAAAGAAAACCCAAGCCAAAACAAGATAGTCCAAATTTGACCACATAACCAAACCTGAGTTGCCAACAAATTACTTTAAAAACAAAACAACTTGCACGTTCAGATAATAGAATGAGGAAATAATTGGGTGTCTAAGATAACTCAGGTATCAGAAGTAAATAGGATGGCCAAAAGAGCCCAAGCCCTAGTGTGTCAGAGTTCACAAGGGCCTTAAATGGACCCCGAGCAGTGCTCACACTAGGGAGGGCAATAGTAAGAGCCTTGGTGGCCTTGGCTTTCAGCCGGCCAACAATGCCAAACTTAGAATGGTAAAGATAGCAAATGGATTAAGAGAAGACAGCTCACTGACATAATTTGAAGAGATACACTTGTATTTCACAAGCAGACATAGCAGAATTGCTCAAAACACAAAACGTGCCAGTTAAGAAATTCAACCAAGCTTAGAGGACAAGTTCATCACTTAGCAAGATAACACATTGGCGGACATGTATTGAAAGAGTCAAGGGAGAACTAGGTTTGCAAAATTACAATATCAACCAGGTTATCATTGTAAGGTGCATATTATCAAAACAAGTCTAAAATATTTAAAGCTTAAAGGTCCAAGTTATGCTAAGGATTTATTGCAATATCACAAGACAACCATGTTAAAATTGCATCATGAGGAAAAACAACATCTGACATGATGAGAAAACATAAATTGAGATAGCCATTCTAAAAGTCTCAAATAATCACTAAGGATACATGATTATGCAAACCAAAGACATGCTGCAGAACACATTGGAAGGGAAACAAGTCATAGTTGTTAATGAAGAACTTAACCTATATTAGGACTAATTACATATGCAAGTCAGCCATTATAGGAACTCAAAACAGGGAAGAGGCAAGCTTATGTCAAATAGAAAATGTAGACATCAACACAGTAGACTATTATGAACTTAAGAGGGTCTAAATCATTCAAGCGAAACATGTTCAAATAGCACATCTCAAACTGGCTGCTTTTGGGTAATACTAAATAGGTTTAAACACAAGTGTAAAAACCAAAAGATTGCACACAAAAGTAACTCAGAATACATTAGCTAATCAAACTTAAGAGAGTCCAAATTATTCAAGTTAGGCATAAGAAAATACGTATTTCAGAACTGGAAATTTAGGTAAAATCAATGCTAAAGAGGTTCAGGTCATGAAACAAGTTCAATGCCAAAAAAATTGCACTCAGGGATGGTCTAGGAAATATATTAGGTCACGACATTTCAGATGTGCAAATCACGAACATAGAAGAATGAAATTGTAAAAGCTAAGAAACATACCAGTTATTAGTTGACAAATAGACAAACAAGGAAGAACAAATCCATAATATTCTGAAAACCAACAAAGAATAATAGAGCCCAAGATGTTAGTGCGTCAAAGTTCCCAAGGGCTTCGAGTGAACCCCGAGAAGTGCTCGCACCAAAAATGTTGAAAAAGTCAAATTCCGGTGGCCTTGACTTTCAGCCGGCCAAGAACCAAAGTAGAGAATGAGAGAATAATGAGAGAGTAGATTAACAACTTTGAGTTTTTGGTAAAACCAGTGGTAAGAATTTCTCGATTAAAGTCTGTCCCAAAAAAGGGGAATAAGGGAGGGGTTTATATAGTGTTGAAAGTGAGACAGGCCGAACAAGAAAAACAATCAATCAAACCTAATTCAAGAAAGAAAATATCGCATGCAATATGTAATAGAACCGGTAAAAGAAAAATCAGAATCCAAACCCTATTTGGAATCGAACTTAGGGCAAATCAGTAGCAAGCCCCAATCATGGCGGAATCAGCACAGATATACCATATATTTAAGAGAGATTTTCTCTTCTCCAGTGCATATGACCACAATAGCATCTAGAACCATAGAATCAAAGCTGGATCTCGCTTGCCATAAGTGAATTGGTAACAAAAGTTACCATAAAATGAGTAATAGTAGCAGGAAAAGCCAAGTAAACCCGTGTATAGACGCGTATAAAGAAAGAATAAGAAGGGATCTCCATGGTCGCTTGGGTTTAGTGTGAGAGTGGAAATGAGAGGTTACAGGGGCAGCGGAAATGGGGAATGGGTCTTTAGGGTTTGGTTTTGGGGATATAAGGAGAGATGGGGATTTATTATGGGATGTTGATCATTGAAGATCAACGACCATGATTGAATAAGAAATGGGTCGGTTTAATTGCAATGGTTCACGATCGTATTTTTAAATGGGTCATCTGGTTGGGCTCCTGAAGAGTAAAGTGGAGTGGGCCAGGGGTTTTGGGCTTGATTTTGGTCCGCAACTAGCCTTGTATTGGGCTATAAATTAAATATGCAAAATTATTTTAAAAATAATTTATTAAAGAGATTAATAAATAATAAAAATATCAGTTATGTGGTAAAATACTTTAGAATACTATCTTGACATTAAAAAAATATAAAAAATGCTATTTAGCCCAAATAATAAAATAAAATGTAATTATGCACATAATATATGTTATTATTGCAAAATTATGTAAATAGCTTAAGAATAAAAAGATAATTATATGAAATAAAGTAAAATATTATGAAACATATATGTGGATGCAAATAATAAATTTGGATGATTACGTCATCATAAATAATTTAAAGAAATAATATTTAAGTAATTTAAATGCAAGAAAATTAATTTTAAAGCTCTAAAATTACGAAAATAATTATTTAAAAAATGCTTGTAAATTAAATAATGATGCAAAGATGACATTTAGAAAGTATATATTATTCAAAAAATATGAGGTCAAAATTGGGTACCAATAATACACATACACATATGTTAGTGAATTTGAAGAATAAAAATGTGAGTTGTTTGCTGATAGAGTTGGGGGGGGGGGGGGGG